>PVLD010018231.1:0-39580 GCA_004027595.1 Dinomys branickii | reverse complement strand
TTCCTCTTCTGGGTATTTTCCCAGAAGATCTGAAAACATCGTATCACTCTGATATATGTGCACCCATGTTTATAGCAGCACAATTTGTAATAGCTAAAATGTGGAAGCAACCCAAGTGTCCATCCACAGAAGACTGGATTAAAAAATTGTGGCATTTTTATATAATGGAATATTATTCAGCTATAAAGAAAGACAGTTTGGGGAACTTTGTAGGCAAGTGGCCAAAACTGGAGTCCATACTCATAAGTGAAATAATTCAGCGATACATGTGCAGGCAACGTATTGTATCACTGGTGTAAGAACCCGAGGGTGGGAATATAAACTAAGAGACATGAAGGAAATCTGTTCAAAAACAAAGAACAGATGGGACAAAGGAAAGGAGAAAAGAAAGAGACAGAAATGTATGTATGTATATATGAATATACATATATGCAGGAGGGCTAACATGGTTCTACTATTGTATTATATCACTTAATGCTAAGGAATAATTGATGACGGGTTATTTGATCAGTATTGTATGTCTGTATGTGTCATCCTGAACACACACTTCGAAGATATCAATATGCAAAGCAGCAACTATTGGTGGTTTTTGTTGTTGTTGTTTGCCTGTTTTGTTTTTTGTCTTTGGATTTTTGGTTTTTGTGTTTTTCTGTTGTTGAGAGGATTAATGGTCTGACCAATTTTGCATGTCTGTATATGGGTTCATATATTTACACTTCGAAGATATCAATGGATAAAGCAATAACCACTGTTGAGACCATGTCACCTTGTTTATAGATCAATTGTGATTGTACTATTTTTTATGCTAATTGGTGTGTTTGTTAATATGTTTTTGTACTTTTATTTTTAAAAAAAAAAATAAAAAAAGAAGAAATCTATTTTTATTTGAACATCCACTGCATATTTTGACCAACCCTTGTGTATGTATTTGTGTGGGTATGGAGGGGTGCGTTTGTGAGATCTGTTGCTAGGTTTCTTGTGTGTGAGAAATGCAGATATACAGCCCCCCATCCATTTAGAATGTAGGTATGGTGGTCTGCCATCTCAAGGTCAGTATTTTTCATTCTGAGTTATTGCCTTATACCTTACTATCTTCATCCTTGGACTACATAGAACACAAAAGTGATGAAGAAGAAATAAAGGAAATAGATATTTTAAATCTCCCTCCCATTCGGTGCCACAGCTAGTCATTTCAGCCTTAATGCACGTCTGGGTGTGAGGCCCTGTGCTGAGGGCAGCCAGGAGACATACAAATGAGCAAGCTCAGTTTGCAAGAAGCTGTCTTCTCTGCCCCTCTCTTGATTCTCTCCTGCTTATCTCCTTATTTCCTCTGTAAGATAATTTAGTAAAGACAACAGGAGTGGGACCAAATAAATTTTTTTAGCTGTTTTATTCCTAAGGGTAAACACTGCATATTTGTTATCACAGACAGTATTAGAGATAAACTTCTAAAGAATCTTCAAAAAATACTTTAAAGAATTAAGCTGACAAGTGTTGGAAATTTATCTCGTATGTGCTTCTTTCCATATTATATTAGGTTCTTAGGAGTAGCCGTGAGCTGGAGAATGTTTGAGATACACCTAGAAGAACTAGAGGCTGATGTAACCGCTAGTTTGCAGTTTTGATTTTCTTTGCTCTTTCGCTCCTGTTCATACCCTATGTCGGTAATACTTGATAAAGGGAACTTTAAAACTTGACTTCCATTTTTAACCCTGCTGTATTCTTAATTGTTCTCCTTGTAATTGGTGTTATAGCTAATTACTCCCCACAACCCACGGGAAAAAGACTTCATAAACTAAAGGAGGTTTTATTTTTGTTTTCATTTACTTATTTATTTAAATACTAATATTTAATAGTAGAAGCAATGCAACATAATGGCTAGGAGCATGAACTTTTGCTTTCTGTGGGATGGTTTTGACTCTGTCACTAGATGATCTTGGACAAAGTGGTTAACTTCAATAGGTCTCAATGTCTTCATCTACAAAACCAGAATAACGCCACAACCTTGTAAGTTATGGTATTTGTTAGTATGTTTTATTCTCATAACTCTATAGGGTAGTTCTTACTCACCCCAAAGTACAGATTAGGAGGTTGAGGAAAAGTCAGTTTAGGTAAATTTCCTCTGATCACCAGTATATAAATATCAAAGCTAAGCTCAGAGCCCAGCCACTCCAGGCCTGAGCTCACATTGTTAACTATTAAGCTTGTCTCCTAAAGGATACTCCTTTAAAGCCACAGCCTCACAGCCGGTTGCAGGGACAGGTAGTCAGAGTCCGCATATCCCTGAACAGCACCTCTGCCTCCACTTTCCTAATGCCCTAGAAAGCCTTTCCCCCACAGTTGCGGCTTACACTGTAATCCCATTCATATGTTGAATTCCTAACCTCCACTACCTCAAGATATGACCTTTTTAGAAAATAGTCATTGAGATGTAATTAGTTAAGATGAGATCACAGTCGAGTAGGGTGGACCCCTAATCCATGAAAATGGTATCCAGGAAAGAGACCTGGACTGGATCCTTCTCTTGCACCACTCAGTGCCTTATCTTGGAGTCCTGACGGGCGGAGCAGTAAGCCAATTGAGTGAGAAAGAAAGAACGGGATGTGAACTCAACAGCCAGAGCAGGTTTATTGCTAAACCTGAGCAGAACAGAGAAGGTGTCTGTTACAGGCCAAGCGGCTTTTTTTAAATAGTGGGTTTTTCGGTGTGCTTTTGAAGGAGTGGGTCAGAGAAATGGTGGGCTTGTGGCCTGCTGTTGCATCCTGTGTACCTGCTGGCATATCAGGGGACTACTTGTGACCTACTGATGGGTCTTGTATGACTGCCTTCTTTACTTTTCTCATTGCTGAGACAAAATACCCAACTCCCAAAGTTAAAGGGGAAACTTTTATTTGGCTCAGTTTGTAGAGGTTTTAGTCCATAGTCGGCTGGCTCCAAGGCAGGGTGGCATGGCGGAGGGCATCGCAGAGGAGAAACAGTTCATGGCTGGCAGAAGGCAGCAAAGCAGCACAGTAGCAAGTGAAAAAACAGTGACAACAGTAGCCCTCTTTCTGTCCCTTATATTCTCTCCAGGCTACCCGCTGTTAGGGCTGATAGCATTCATATACCGGGTAGGACAACCTTAATCCTTGCATTGCACTATAAATCAATCCCAGCATCACACACCTCCAGAAAACCCCACCTGTGACACGTGAGGGTTTGGGGACATATCTAGGCACAAGCCACAGTGGTGACCTACTGTCCACTGTGAACTAAGTGAAATGAAACCTGCGTGTCTTCAAGATGATGCTGGGCTTATTTGAACTAGTGGTCTCTCTGTCCAGGCTCTATGACCAATGAATTTCTGTTGTTTGTGTACCTCAGTTTATGGTGCGTTGTTATGAGTCTGCGCAAACATATCCACTACATGCCACTCATCCGGTTAGAATCTTACCTCTGATCAGTTAGTCTTGACAGCTTCCCCCAGCTCTTTCATCACCCCAAGCTCCTCTGCTTGTTTCTCCCACAGCGCACACCTCACTTTCCAGTCTCTGGAGATGTGGGTACCTTTTGGGAGGCCTCTCAATTTCATGCCTTCCGCGCTGTTGCCACTGGCTGCTTTCTTGCTCTCCTCATCATACACATCTCCGCATTCCACTAGATGTGGCCCATCTTCTGCCCTCTCCTCTTCCTTCTCCTTGCTCCTCACAGCTCACAGTGTTCTTCCTAGTCATCTCTGTAACTTTGCAGTACCTCTGTCATGCACACTGGTTCGGATAGACTGTTTCAGGCCCTCAGCTGCAGTAGACTGTTTATATCCTTAGTGCCGACTCTAACTCCCAGCCTATCCTTCACAGGCTGCCAGAATTATCTTAACATTGAGTTCTGCTCATCGTCCTTTGTACCTTGTGGTATAGAGAAGGCCCATCCTAAATTTGGCAGCTTTACTCAGGGCCACCCCCTGAGGAGACTTTGTGGTGTGAAACTAGATTTTATCATTCTGTCAGGGGTGATCTGGCAGAGTGGAGCTCTAATTTATGTTAACAAATTTCATGAAAGACTAATACTCCTTTTAGACTGCCGTTTCTTCTAGTATTGGAAAAAAAAGTGCCAAGTGTCATGGAACACATGTATTACAGCATTGCACATGTTCTCTTACTCCCAGTGGGGAAATAGACCCAGGCAGCCAAGTTCTAACCAGAAGGTTGCTTGGATCCAGAAAAAGAGGAATCCAAAATCCTCCTAAGGCTGCCTCCATCTGTGAACGTAAGAGCTCTGCTGGCAGTTGCTGAAATCAGTGTCTGTTACATTTCAGGCCTGACTATACCAAGCCATGGCCTTGTGTGGGTTTTAGCATTGTCCTACCCACAGGATTATCTCACAAGATGTATTACTTCTGTAGGTTGCTAATTCATTCACTGTGTTGGTTTCTTCATTCATTCATTTGCCAGGACATTTGCTAACTCAGCTCTTAGCCACTTTATCTCCAACCGCTGTGGGCTTCCCACTGTATGGAAATCCCTCAGAATTTCTGTGCATAGACTTTAGGTCACCAACCAGCAGCCGACCAGAACATCAGCGCTTGGCTCAGTGAGGGCCTCAGAATAAGTACAAGCACCACTCTTGAGTCAAGAGCATCGTCACTAGTGAGAAAAAAAAGGAGCTGACAAGAAACGATTCGAGAAAAAGCAGAGAAGCAGAAGTAAAGGGAAGACAAGTGATGCGTTTTTGCAGACAATACAACGCCTCGCTTTAAGGGTGTTACTCATCTCCTCACCTCCTATGTTAGTCAGCTCAGGCTGTCATAACGAAAAGTACCATAGACTGGGTGGTTTACGCAATAAAACTTTCTTTCTTTCACAGTTCTAGAGTCCTGGCTGATTTTGTATCTGATGAAAGCTGTCTTTCTGGTTTGCAGATAGCCACTTCTCTATCTGTCCTCATGTGGCAGAGACAAAAAGATGGGGGAGTGAGGAGAGGGAGAGGGAAGGGGGAAGAGAGGGAAGAAGGAGAGATGGAGAGAGGGAGGGAAGGAAAGGGAAAGGCAGTGGGGGGGAGAGTGAGAATGAGGACGAATAAGAATCTTGCCTTGTTTTTATAAGGCTACGGTCCTGTTGGATTAGGGTCTCACCTCTATGACATCATTAAACCTTAATGATCTCTTAAAAGATAGCATTTTATATATAATCATATTGATGATTAGGTTTCAACATATGAATGGGGAGGGTCATAATTCAGTCCACAATATCCCCATCAAATATATATATATTTTTTCAGTGAAAGAAAGCTGATAAATTGTAGACTACTTAGATACAGTATTATAGATAAAATAAATTCTGATGCAGCATAATTACCTTAATAGGTGTAGGTTATTAGCTAGACTGGGAAGCAGTTCAACCTGCTATCTTCTTGTTATTTTAAGATAAGTGACCCTGGAGGGCTTCAGAGACAGTTTTTCTACCAGAAGGTCCACATTTTTTTAACATCTTTTGGGCTATGAAGACTTGAGTCCTTAATCTAAAAAATTCAACTGTGGTTGGATTTAAACTACTTTGCTATGGAAAGTCAAACTATGTACATTAGATGGAGTTACCTTTAACTTCTTCCTAAGGTTGATTTCTTCAGATGAGGATGTCATACATCAAGTTCCTGCATCATGGAGATTTGGATGCAGAAGGTTAGTTGGGGAGCATTTTGGATCAACACCCATGAAGAAGCAAAGGAAGCAGGATTAGGCACATGGAGAAGCTGAACTGTGACATATTTATAAGAGACATGTCAGCTGGTCTCCTGAGGATCTCTGAAAGGAAGAAGGCCCATGAACACAGCAAACAGTTGAGGCCTTTGTACCAACATTCCTGCAATCTCATGCCACATCAAAGCTTCGCTATAGGGATAATGACAAGGGCCAAGGAGATAGTGGTTATACATTCAAATGTGTTGGCGTTCCTTTACTTAGGATTCTTTTTTCCCGTTATGGTTAAAATATTGTGCTAGAGGCCTAAGACTTTATATATAGGAGCCCTCTGAAAATGTTGGGTCATGGCCAATGAAGACTAGTATTAATTGCAGAACTAAAATGTACTGTATCTTTAGTCATGTCATTAAAGGCATAAGAGAGAGAGAGATTAGAACCAATTGTGCACATAATTGAAAATTACTGATATATCATGTGACGAGCAAGTTTCAGACAAGCCTGGACACTTATTTTGGAGAAGCTGATTTCCACAGAGTATTTGTGGTTTCTATAACCTTCCTGGAATTTTTTTTCAGAGAATGTTTATGTCTGTTTTGTAGATTTAGCAGAGGGTTGGGAAGATGGAATATCGTCTGTTGCTATATAAGTGTTCCTCAATACTTAGCTGTTAATTAGTTTAATGAACTCATTTAATAACAATATTCCTGCTGAGAGTTTTATTGAGTACTAAATTCTTAAATTTAATAATGAATAACATATTTGTAAGGTGTTAATAAGAGCTGCAGAGAGTAAAATGCGGGAAGGTTATGTGATATGTAATGGATTAATTAAATAAGAAAGCCCAAACTACCTTTCAAAGAGACTTCATAATGATCTTTGGCTTGTTTTAATGAATAAAATAGACCATATCAAAAGCCATTTGTGGATGTTAGTTTAAATACAGTATCGAAAGCTAGCAAATTTAGATCAGATGGAACACAAACACAGCAAAATACTCTATTTGGCAAACAGAGTTTTGTTTCCTGTACAGATGCATTAAGTTGAATAACTTGATTTTCTTTCAAGATGTCAGCAATATGTTTCTTCCATGTAGAGAAATCAGTGGGAATTTTCCAGTCAATTCCAGAACAGTAGAAGCTTGTATCAGCAGTGTTCCACATAAGCATTTGTGAAATGGTTTTAATTGCTTTAATTGCATATTAGTGAAATGACACAAATTTATTATTATAGCTTTTTCAAAGTAAGCAATTTATTTTAATTAGGTAGACATCTTTAAGCTGGCTTTCAATGTCCTATATGTGATATATTCAAATTTATTTTTCACAAACTTTCTAAGATGATGTGTTTTGTAATTCATTATCCTGACAAATTATTTGCACCTAAGGAAGGTATATCCCTCTGTTTTCCCATCTTCATAGTAGGGATAGAGAAAAAATTAGGATGTGATTATGTACAGTATGCCTACTTTGGCTTCTCCAGAATCTTTAAAGGCAGTTTTGTTTGAGGATGAGTTTTTGTGGATTTTTTCCTAGAGAGGTAATTATTCCAAACAAGTGTCCCAGGAGAGAGTACTGAACTCATTTTGCATTCTCATTGGGTTATAGAGGAATGAATTTGAGTTTCTGCAATATTAAAATGAATAGAAATTGTAGTTTCCAATCAAATTCACTCCTGTCACACTGGGAAGACCTCGTCTGTTAGGCATCAAGACATTTTATTTCAGGCAAAGGATTCTGGGGTAACGACTCAGTGATGCCTTCCATGAACTTCCTCCCTCAGTTTTGGGCTCTGGCATCATTAGAATGTCAGGCTTGCCCTCATGTTCATTGCTTCAGGATCACAAGGTGGATCCATCTTGCTGGTGTTACTGCATTTCCAAGTACTGTGGTCCAGGCATGAAAAATAGTAAGGATGTAGGAAATGAAGGTGGAACCTATATTAAGAAAGAAAAGCTTTTCCAAGAACCTTCAGTGTTTGTTTCAGTGGTTGCATGTTATTGCATTATGTGGATGCATGTTTCGGTTTAGATCTACAGTGTCACATAAAGTCTTGTGTTCAGGGATGGAGCTTTTGGAACATGGTTGGATCATGGGCACTACACTCATCTGTTGGTTTGTTTACTCATGAGTTCATAGCTAAATATGCTGATGGAGATGAGGCCTGGTTAGAAGAGGTGTGTCATTGTGGGTGTCCCTTTGGAAGGTGTATCTTCCCTCGTGGCCCCTTTTTTCTTTCTCTCTGCTTCCTAGATACCTTAGCTTGAGCAGCATTCTTCCACATGCCCTTACACCATCGTGTTTCTGCCTTGTAGCTAATTTACCATGGACTGAACCCTCTGAAAACTAAGCTAAAGTAAACCTCTCCTTTAAGTTGTGGGTGTAGGTATTTGTCCCAAGAACCTGAAAGGTAAGCAGTATGATGTATCACAATTTAGCTAGTTCTGGGGTAGATTTTGGGAGGCTATATATGGCACTCAGTGTGGAACTAATAGATTTTTTTGCATTTATAATTTTATTCCCTGAGTTCTCTTTAACTCTGTGTGGATTCAAATTGCAGTCACTGTCTTGCAACACAAAGAATGAAAAAAATTTTTTCTGGTTATCTTCTTTGTTAGTACACATTTGTAATATACAGTGTTTACATTTCTTGTGAGGCATTGGTACATGTCTGTAATTCTTTTTTCATTTGAAGGAAGAGAATGGCTTATAGCTCTAAGCTCTAGTATCTGGTGTTGACTGAGTGTCAAGCCTTGGGATGTCCAGTGTTGCCACAAGAAAATGTGGCTCTTACCTATGAAGTTCAGCTTCATCCTGATTCTTAGATGAGGCATAGATAAAGAGTGAACCCCAAGCCTTCTGGTCTCAACATCTACTGATACTGGCTGTTGGACAGGCTCTGATCTGGCATCTCACTTCTTTTACCCAAGTTACCACATGGCTTTGTTCCCTGCCTTGGAAACCTCTTGAGTCCTCGATCCTTTGAGACCTGTCCGACCTAGTTCTTGATTGCCCTTGCAGGGAGGAGAGTCCCCTTAGAGCCCCTGCCTGTTGGGCTCTGCCCTTTACTGATACATTCACTGAATGGTGCCTGGTTGCCAGGGCTTCGAAGCATTGATACCTACTGTGACACCAGATCCCTGGCCTCCGCTTTTCTCTCTCTCTCTCTCTCTCCTTTCCTCCCTCTCTCACACATAAACACGTGCACACGCACGCACACGTGCACACACAAACATACCTCATAAAAGGTATACATGGTTTTAAAATGCAGATATTCCAAATTCATTATGAAAAATAGCACTTTTGTGTCCGATTCTTTGCTGTTAACATTGCTCAAACTCTTAGCTCTTCCTTCTTGTGTTTTCTTCTATGATTTATGAGAATTTCCTCACTTGACTGTTTCTTCAATTTTTTTGTAGATGTGATGTATAATATTGATCTTTTCTTCATTTGTAGATATGATGTATAATATTAATGTTTCCACCAAGGAATATGCAGATTTAGTGCTCTCCCTTGAGATATGTTCCTATTTCCACTTTATTACTCTCCAAGTCATAAATTTCAATTAGATAAATATTCAAACTTCTTGTTATAGAAGAGAAAAATAGCCCCGTTTCTTATTATGCCATGTTTATTTAGTCACTGCTTATATGCAGCCAGATCTAACATGCTATGTTTATTTTTCTTGAAAATACTTTTTTAAATAACAGCTTTATTGAACTATAATTAACATACTGTATAATTTATAAAATTCAAGTGTATAATGCAATAGATGTTTAGCATATTAGCAGAGCTATACAACTTGCAAACAGTTTTCTTTTGATGGTGCCCCTCCCCCAGTGGTTGCCCAAGAAAGCTAAATGATTTTGAGAAATGTCTTCAGTCTTCCTTTCATTTGACTGGTACTTTTGGCTGAGATTGAGATTAGAAATTATTTTATCTTTGAATTTTAAAGTGACTGTTCTAGTATTATTAGTGCTAATATTGCCATTAAAAATAGCCATGGGAAGTGGATATGTAGCTGAGGTAGAGAGGGTCATTGCCTAGAGCACATGTGAGTTTCTGGTTTTGATTTCTCAGCAAAAGAGTAACAATTATTCCCAATCGTTTGTATGAGACCTGCTGTTCTCTTTTTCTCTCCTGAAAGCTTTATCTGGTGTGCTAAAATTTCAGGTGGAGTGGCCCTCAATGAAGACCAGCAGTTTTCTGTAGATGTTGGTTTCAAGCAAGAGCCTAAAGTGGTATCTTTCTATGGTCTGTTGGCCATTTCAGAAATTTAGAAATGTAGTGGTCAATGCATTAGAAAGTAACAAATAACTAGATAAATTTTACAAGAGGACTTCAAGATGGCGACCAGGTAGGCAGCAGAGAGAACCTCCTAGAGGAATGCCACTCAGACAAAGGAATATAGGCATATAGCAACATGTGAAGGACAGAAAGGAAAGAGGTGGGTTTCCTGAACTCAGGAAGGATCTGAAATGGGAATTGAAGCCCTCGGAAAGACTAAGCAAAACCTCTGCTGGAGGAAAGGATCAGAGATCCCCCTGGCCCATTTGGAGGGAGAGGAGAAGGAGGAAATCACCACTCTAAGCACGCCCATGGCCTGCGCCCTCATTCCGGCATTCACAGCTTCAGCTTTGGAGGCCCACGCTCATGGAAGCCTCCCAACTCGGCCAGGGAAGAGCGGAGTTCTGAGAGCCGGTCCAGGGCTGGAGAGAGGAGGGCACAGCCAGGAAAGGAGGCAATAGCGGTCAGGAGCAGTTGTCGAACCCAGTGTGAGAATGAGAGGTTGCCACAACCACTGGGGCAGAGTCCCCACCCTGCGGCAACCTTCCTAATCAGTGCCTGGAGAGAATCAATGCAACTAGTACGCAGCCCACCACGCCCGGCTCTGCACCTGCCTCAAGATGGTGGCCCCTGCCTCTTAGCTGGGTGAGCAGCTACTGGCAGAGAGCAGCGGGGAACCTCAGTGGTGAGTCGCGGTGGCTCCCAGGGATCCGGCTGAGGAGCGGACGGGGGCTCCAGCACCACAACGGGAAGGAGATGCAGATGGAGGTAGATTGCGTGGCTCCACGCCTTTCTCACTCCAACATCAGGCAGGAAGCACGAGCTGGGTTGCCAGAACTCAGCTCCCACCCTGAACTCTCTCTGGGAGCACCTTGAGTCTCGGCGGCTTGAGCAAGCACTGCCTGTTCCTGGCAACAATGGGACGAATCCATGGTCTTCAGGATTCACCCCAAACTATTAATGTGAGCACCAAGAGGGTCTCCTTACAGCTTGCACATATGAACCTTGCATGAGCCCATAGCAACAAATTAGATGAAAAGCACCAGACCAGGAGTCTGAAAAACAACAATACTCTATACAGCAGACCCGAGAAAATCCTCCAACTCTATTCTAGAACTAATCTTTAAACTCAGTTCATACCCTGAACTAACACAGTGAGAACAGGCCGGGGAGATTTCAAGCCCTTATACCAAGCATCGTAAGTTCATCCAATGCCCAGCTTCAAGGGGTGGGGAACGGTAATACTGAAGATCAGGAGGAGGGAGGAGGAGAACAAAGGGCCTCTGGTATCAAGGCAATGGGACAGAGCCGAACGGGTCACTGACGGCACCCTGACGGGGACACGTGCCCCACGGCTGCTCCGCTGTGGGCCCCGCGGCTGCTCCACTATGAGCCCCGCTGTGGGCACCCCATGGACTGGACCCTCCCCCACCCATAGCATGGCGACAGGTCAGAGCCAGGCAGTTCGCTGTGAGCATAGGTGCTTTTCCACCTCCGACCATGGCACTTTGTATACGCCCATGTATGCTATAGTATAGTCTGAGGCAGCTGTATCTCTTCCCAAGGCGAGAGTCCAAGGATATAGATAAACCCAGGAATACAGTTATTATCACAGGGAAGATGACTGACTGAGTGGTGGGGCAACAGAGATGAGGGAGGAGAAAATTGAATGATGAAATGGGCCATCATCTGTGTAACTGAGTAACATGTGAAGGTAACATTATGTAGGACAGCATCCAGAGCTAATTCCCTTCTATGTTCTTTATAATTTGTATTTCCTCAATCATTTTTATATAAACAGAAATGAAGATAACTTTATGTTATGCAACATCCAGTGCTGATTCCCTACTATCTTCTCTATAATTTGGTATTTCCTTTAATGTTTGTGTGTTAAGTAGTGTGAAGATGACATTATGTAATACGGCATCCAGTGCTAATTCCCTGCTATGTTCTGTATAATTTTGTATTTTCGATATTGTTTATGGTTGTTCTGGTTCGTATGTCTCCATTCTTTTGTCTTTAAAATAAAAAAAATAAAAATAAAAATAAAGTAAGATTTCAGGTGGCTGCATCTATAGGTGTGCATACTATTGGCGCAGTCTTGTTTATTTTCCATCCGTTATGCTGGGTCCATCAGAAAATCTCTGTATGGAAACCAATATCCTTTAGTTCTGTGAAATTTCTCAACTTTTATTTATAGTGGTTTGTTCTTCTCTACTTCTTTGCCATTTTTCCTGGAACTCCTGTAATTTGAATTTTAAATAGTATAAAATTATTTATTTGCTACTTCTTTCATACTTTCAGTGCTTTGACTTTCACTTTTAGTGTTTACAGTCATATTTACTAGGAGATTGTCTTACCATTACTTTTCAATTCTTACATTAAATCTTTAGTTCCTGCTACCACACTCTTAATTTCTAAGAATTTTTCTATGGTATTGTTGTTGTGAGTGCTCTTTAAAAAAGTTTCTTATTCTTGTGTGAATATTATATCACTGTGTATTGGTTAGCTTTATTGTCACGCTGCCCAGATACCTCATGTACACAATTTAAAGGAAGAGGGGTTTCACCATATGCTCTCAGAGGGTTTAACCCATGGTCAGCTGGCTCCAAGGCAAAAAGTGGCACGATGAAAGGGCCCAGCAGAAAAAAGTTGTTCAACTCCTGGCAGCCATGAAACAGAGCAGAGGAGCCAGAGAGAGCAACATTTTCCAGGCTGGACATGACCCATGTCCTCCATCCATGTCCCACCTCTTAAGAGCATAGCCTGCTTTGAACTCATCTGTGGATTTATCCACGATCCAATAACCTTCTAGCTGTACCTCTAAACACATTAGACTCTAGGGAACATTCCAGATTCAAACCATAACACACTGTTTCATTCTGTGTGGGTCTTTATAATAGTTTTTTTGGGCAGTTTTCTTGTATAGTTCAGTTTTGTTGTAGTTTCCTCTGAGTTCCTTTTTGTTTTCTATTTTTGTCTCCTTTGTTAGGTGCCCTCTTTATTTATTTATTTATTTTATTTTAAAGACAAAAGAATGGAGACATATGCACCAGAATAGGCCATAAACAATACAGAAAATACAAAATTATACAGAATATAGTAGGGAATTACCACTGGATGTTGTATTACATAATGTTATCTTCACATTAGTTAACACAAAAACATTAAAGGAAATACCAAATTATAGAGAAGATAGTAGGGAATTTGCACTGCATGCTGTATAATATAAAGTTATCTTCACTTCTGTTAATACAAAAATGATTGAGGAAATACAGAATTATAGAGAACATAGAAGGGAATTAGCTCTGGATGCTGTCCTACATAATGTTACCTTCACCTTTGTTACTCAATTACACAAATGATGGCCCATTTGATCATTCAATTTTTCTCCTCCCTCATCTCCGTTGCCCTGCCACTCAATCAGTCATCTTCCCTGTGATAATAACTGTACTCCTGTGTTTATCTATACCCCTGGACTCTTGCTTTGGGAAGACATATAGCTGCCTCAGACTATACTATAACATACATGGGTGTATACAAACTGCCATGGTCGGAGGTGGAAAAGCACCTATGCTCACAGCGGACCGCCTGGCTCCACCCCGTTGCTGTGCTATGGGTGGGGGTGGGTCCAGTCCGTGAGGTGCCCTCAGTGGGGCCCACTGCGGAGCAGCCACAGGGCCCTCAGTGGAACAGCCGTGGGGCCCACATCGGAGCAGCCACGGGGCCCACTGCAGAGCAGCCGTGGGGCCCTCAGTGGAGCAGCCACAGGGCCCACATCAGAGCAGCCGTGGGGCCCACAGCGGCGCAGCCGCGGGGCCCACAGCGGAGCAGCCATGGGGTCATGCAAGGTTCATATGTGCAAGCTGTAAGGAGACCCTCTTGGTGCACACATTAATAGTTTGGGGTGGATCCTGAAGACCATGGATTCGTCCCATTGTTGCCAGGAACAGGCAGTGCTTGCTCAAGCCACCAAGGCTCAAGGTGCTCCCAGAGAGAGTTCAGGGTGGGAGCTGAGTTCTGGCAACCCAGCTCGTGCTTCCTGCCTGATGTTGGAGTGAGAAAGGCGTGGAGCCACGCAATCTACCTCCATCTGCATCTCCCTCCCGTTGTGGTGCTGGAACCCCCGTCTGCTCCTCAGCCGAATCCCTGGGAGCCACCGCGACTCACCACTGAGGTTCCCCGCTGCTCTCTGCCAGTAGCTGCTCACCAGCTGAGAGGCAGGGGCCACCATCTTGAGGCAGGTGCAGAGCCGGGCGTGGTGGGCTGCGTACTAGTTGCATTGATTCTCTCCAGGCACTGATTAGGAAGGTTGCCGCAGGGTGGGGACTCTGCCCCAGTGGTTGTGGCAACCTCTCATCCTCACACTGGGTTCGACAACTGCTCCCGACCGCCATTGCCTCCTTTCCTGGCTGCGCCCTCCTCTCTCCAGCCCTGGACCAGCTCTCAGAACTCCGCTGTCCTCTGGCCGAGTCGGGAGGCTTCCATGAGCGTGGGCCTCCGAAGCTGAAGCTGCAAATGCCGGAACGAGGGCGCGGGCCATGGGTGTGCTTGAAGCAGTGACTTCCTCCTTCTCCTCTCCCTCCAACTGCGCCAGGGGGATCTCCGAACCTTTCCTCCAGCAGAGGTTTTGTTTAGTCTTTCCGAGGGCTTCAATTCCCATTTCAGATCATTCCTGAGTCCAGGATACCCACCTCTTTCCTTTCTGTCCTTCACATGTTGCTATATTCCTATATTCCTTTGTCTGAGTGGCATTCCTCCGGGAGATTCTCTCTGCTGCCTACCCGGTCGCCATCTTGAAGTTCTCTCGTAAAATTTATTTAGTTATTTGTTACTTTCTAATGAATTGACCATTACATTTCTAAATTTCTGAAAAGGCCAACAGACCATAGAAAGATACTACTTTAGGCTCTTGCTTGAAACCAACATCTACAGAAAACTGCTGGCCTTCATTCAGGGCCTTTAGGTGCCCTTTTTAAATATTTAGTACTCCTTGGTTACTTTCTCATATTTCAGAGAGATGCAACAGAGCTGATTAGTGTGTGTGTGTGTGTGTGTGTGTGTGTGTGTGTGTGTGTGTGTGTGTAGCAGGGAGGATACTTTGAAAGTCTGATTCACTGTGAGATGGTCTAAAACTTGACCATATTTGTCTGGGGATGGTGTATGAAGATCTAATGACTTCTCATATACATGTTTTTACTCCTCCTGTTCTGAACTTCACATGAGTTTCCTGGTTACCTGTTTCTGAGCCTGTCCAAACCCCATCTGTGCTCTGGCCTTTCCTGGTGAGCTGAGTCCACTTATCCATCTGAAATTTCAGTTGTTCTAAACTTTTGTTCTCTTTGTCATTATACATTCAATTGTTACTGTTTTTAGTAATTATATTCTATAAGGTTGTGGTGAATGTTGGATTAATCAATACTCCCCTGTCTGGAACAGTACTGCATTTCCTCCTAGGGAATTACAGGCCATGCCTGACCACACCAAAGCATACTAACAGTAATATATAGGTCTTTCAAATATCTTATCATCAGTGGACTACAGCTCACTCATACTGGCTTGGAAAAGCCAACTGCTAACTTCTTAGTAATTTTGTGAGCTATTGTTAAATATAACCATTTGTAGAAATGAAATATGTCCATTTAAGTACATAAAAAGTTAAGTAATTTCATTTAACCTAAAATTTAAGTCATAGAAGTTTACCATTAAATAATGGTAAACTTCCTCATTATTTTACTTTTGTTTATGCTCTCATAATTAAATAAGGTTTAATTATATTATGTTTAATGTTAATGTTTAGAATTAGTTGGTTCCTAAGTGCAAAAGGAGTTAATTGGCTGATAAATCTCTCAAAGGGCAGTTCAGGGGAGGGGAAGGAATCGATATAGGAGGCAAAATAGAACACATTTGTGTTGTCTTCCCTGCTAACTCTCACTGTGAAAGAACCAAGTCAGTGGGGCAAGGGCCTGATTTCAGAGACCTATGGCAAAATGACTAGGGTGCAGCTCACATTTTAAAATGGAATAATTCCTCCTCCTGTTGGCCGGTACACTGGTCTCTGATGTAAGCTCACTTCTAGACCTGCTGTCTTGCTGATTCTTAGTTTCCATTCCAAACTCCGGAACCTGCAATGTCTATCTCTGAGAGAAGAAGAATTGCTGTCAGGTTTATAGATATTAAAATTTACTTCTCAGAGATGACGCCTGCTTGAAGTGTTCCCTTGAAGTAAACTAAAGTACTCTGTAGAGTTTCTCCAGGGGTGAGTCCCAGATGTTTTCCCTGAGTTGTTTAGCATGATTTTCATATAATAGAAATTTTTTCCTTTTATTTTAACTATTGCTAGCTTGCATGAAATGTGGTTTTGGTACTGTTGCTGCGTTTGCTTTTACTCTTTCACGGACAATATAAAATCATTCTTCTAAACTGTTTTGTCTGATGTCAAATATAGATGATGTTTGGCACAATCAATGAATTTATTTCCTTGGTTTTTCAGTTGAGATATATTCACATAATATACTGTTGACTTTTTTTTTGAGATAGGGTCTCACTATGTAGTTTGGGCTGGCTTTGAACTCACTGTGTGCCCCAGGCTGGCCTTGACCTTGTGGTGATCCTCTTGCCTCAGCCTTGTGAGTGCTGAGACATGTGCCACCGTGCCTGGCCCACTACTGACCATTGTAAGTGTATAATTTAATAGATTTTAATTTATCCATTATGTTGTACAACTATCATCACTATCTAATTTCAGAATATTCCCAGCATCCCAAAAGAGCTCCACACCTATTAGCTAATAGGTTGCCAGTTCTCTTGGATATATACTTAGGAGAATTGCTAGGTCATAGCTGATTCTGTTTAACATTTCTATTCTATGGAGCATAAGTTTCATGCTCCAAACTTTCCAATGGTTTGATTTCTGTTAGTCATTTACATTCATGTCCTTAATTTTTCGTTCTCCTATAAATGTCCCTTCCTTTCTGGGTGACTGAGCTGTGATGCTCCCTGAGCAATATGAAAAGTGTTACATTTGAGCCCCTAATGGGGTGCTTCTTGATGCTGCATGCTAACTCAGGTTTTTGTTTATCTACAGCTTGTTGGGAAATGTTTATTTAAAACCCACCTATACCCAGAGTGGTGGTTTATAGATTCTTGTGTGGTCTCCATGTCTATTGTGCATTAACCTTAATAAAGGCTATATGTACATGTACCAGTTCCCCAAGATGAATGTAATTATTATGTATCATAAACATATACTAATAAAAAGGAAAAATAATAAAATTTTGTACAATTTAGCAGAAAACAAGAAAAAGGTTAGAAAATGAAGTTCATCCGTTCCTTTTTTTTTTTTTCCCAGGACCGGGATCGAACTCAGGGCCTTAGTGCTTAGCGGCAAGCACTTACCCCACTGAGCTGTACCTCCAGCCCCTAGAAAATGAAGTTCAGAAAACAGGTCTAGACATCTCGTTTCTATTTTTCTATATTGCAGAGTAATCCCCATAATGTCAGTAAAATGTTGTAGTGGTGTTGAGTAACCCTCAAAACAAAAAACTTACCCAGTGGGAATCTCAACCCCTGGACTGCTCTGTAGCCTCCTTGAGCTTTTCTTTCACCTGAAACAGCCAAAGGACTCTTGACTGATACGCTGGCCTTTATTATGCATTAGCAGGCACTGAAATTGACCCAGGTGCTGGACTTCTTAACACAGTGTTTTAGACTTTTATTTAAACTGAGAAAAGTTTCATGAAATAAAATTGTAATCTGTAGCCTAATATAAAGAACAGAGGAGAGGGGAGGAGTTGTCTGCCCTGAAATCTAGAATGTCTTCAAGCCTCCTTTTGCTGCTTTCCTTCCTTCAGTCTTAAGGAGCAGTTTGAAAGAAATTCTCCTAAGAAAATGCCCTAAGCAACCAGTATTCATGATAAAACCACCTTCTTGATTTTCTTGCATTAATGGTTATCAGGTTTTAGCTCTCATCAGAACTCCAGAAGACTTGGCAAGAGACCCTGAAAGTGTCTACCTCAGGAGGTCTGGGTTTGAGCCTGAAAACTCCCCTTTCTAACCAGTTTCCAGGTGGCACAGATGCTTAGGCATGAGGACCACGTTTGAGAGCCCCAGTCCTCAGTCTAATCTGTGGAGCACATGTTTCATGCTCAACGGGCTACTGAGAAGAATTCCATTGTTCCACCATCTGAAAATGCTGAATTAAGAAGAATTAAAGAGTTTTCTTCTAAAATGTGTAGTGCTTAATGTGATATAGTACATTTTTATCTCTTGAGAAGGATCTAACACTTAACTACAGAATACGGTACTGTAACAAAGGCAGCAAATCGTGTGTGCATGTCAGAGATGGAATACAAAACTTAGACACAGGGAAAACCTACATGTTTTATTCTTATTGTCCCAAAAGCTTGTCTTGCTGTGTCTCAGGCTAAAGGCACAACTTTTACTTTGAGAATCCAACAACTCTCATAATTAAAGTGTTTGGGAATGAGCATTAGATGAGGATTTTAATCTAACCAGGGCAAATGAAAGATATGTATCTTTCAGATAGACTTGAGGTTGTTTGTTGGGAATATGTTAGATAATTGTGTTAATTTATCTCCCTTTGCGTTTCCTCTGTCCCTGTCTTCTGTCTAGACTTCTTAATTAGAAGGAAAGAATGCTAGACCTGAAAATAGGAGGCCTAAAATCTAATCCTACCTCTCCCACCAATTATTGACCTCTTAATCTGTCAACCTCACATTCCTGATCTTGAAAATGAGGTGATGTAACCAGAATAATAAAGTACCTAGATCATACGAAACTCTGAAATTCTGTGTAGCTGGCAGGCAGTGCTTGGTGGAGTAAGCCAAGGAACGACGGTAATACTGAATACATGGATGCTGCTGTAGGAAGGCCTGGGCCTTGCCACTTCCTCACATATTTTCTTGAGTAGAAAATGGTCTCAAATTTTTCAGGCTAGGTAATAGAGCCTGAGAGAGGTCCAGTAATAAAGTCACACATCTAGAAAATGGAATACATAGGAATTCACTCTTCCTCTGTGTACCTAGAAATGTACCTTGAGTACCTTGCAAACTGCCATAATATACTTACTTCCCACTTTTTCCTTGAGCAGTTTTCACTGTTTAGCATTTTCTGTGGGTTCTTTGCAATCAAGTTGGTTGGGGATTAAATCTCAGCTCATCTGTTTTATAGCTAACAAGTTATTCAGTCTGCACCAACCTTAGTCTCTTTACCTCTGCACATTTATTAAGAGGACTATGTCAAGTGCCATGAACAAACTATGTGCTCAATAAATAATTACACAAACTTATTCTGAAGTTATAATCACTTTAGATAAAATTTTTATTGGGTCTTTTTCTCTTAAGCAGTTTATTATGGACGCTTCTTATGTTACCCAAGATCTCTATGTTTATATTGCAGAACTGAATCTTTTTTCATTGTGTGTGTGTGTGTGTATAGTTATTACTTGTCTGTCCTATGGTCTTAATTGCTTATTTTGTTGCAGTGTAAAACAACACAGACTTTAGAAGTCAGATATATTTAGGTTAAAATTTGTAACTATACTGCTATTTGATTTTGCGTTAGTTGCTTAGTTTTTCTGGAAATAATAATACTGACATTGCAGGGTTGATCTGAGGATTAAATAAGACAAACAACAGCCATAAAACTTCTTTCACGTTGCCGTACACATCGTACACTGTCCGGACATGTAGTTCTTTGCCCTCTTTACTGGATACACAAGGTTTGAAATGTGGACCTTTTAATGCAGACCTAATGATGGCCTGGTTACTCTTTGAAAGCTCATCTTGTTGATTCACAAAAACCTTCCTGCTATTCTTTGCATGTGGGACTTCTGCTTGAACCTGCTTGTAAGATATCAGTGATTTTCAATTCTATACATAACTATAAAGCTTCAAAATTGAACATAATTTTTCCTTTGTTTCTCACTGACTTTTCTGTGAGTGAATATTACTTTTAAACATTCTGCCTGAATAGCCACAGTATACTTGGATTGATTTGAAAAAAAACAAAAAACAGAACAGGAAGTGTAAGTATGCTTTCACTGGTGGGCACAGATGCAAAAGTACAAATAGGATTATAGAGATCTCGCCTGACTGCCAGTTCGGAGGGGCAGACAGAGAACCATAAAAGAGCATCAGCTGGAGGCGTCTGCCGTACATCTACACAGCCAGGAGCTGATTATGTTGCACCGTGATGTGTCTGATTTGGGTCATTTTAGAAACCTCTTCAGTGGGACTAGAATTGTTTCTCTGTGGCATAAATGAGTTTGTGACTGTCTTGACAATCTTAAGCTAACAACTCCTTTCCTTCAGCTGGAAGTAAATGAAACGGCCTAGAGCTGGATTCTAAAATGTAAATTACAGGGAGAAAGATTTGTCTGTAATTAACTTAGGAAGTACCATTTGTGTTTAGCTTCACCATAATTTTTCAGGATGAACAAATTGCACATTCGATAGTGCTGGCAAGAAGCAAGGCTTTTAACAAATGGAAGTGTTTTTTTCCCCAGTTGTAATTTCTAAGATGAACCTGTGAACTTGTAATTTATACATTGGTTTGAAGTAATTAGCCCTTGAAAATTGCCTAGCATTTCAGACATAATTATTTACAAGAGGGATGGAACCTGGAGAGCATCCTGATTTTCTGAATCACCAGGGGAAAAAGGATGCTCTGCACTGAAGATCATAGAGTGATGCACAGAAGGAAAAATGGCATAGTCGTGTAGACATATCCTAGATATCTGAAGAAGCAGTAAGAAATATCTTTATTTTACAAAAGACCACAGTGTGGTCTGTATGACTCCCTTTTCCCCCCAAGTCACCTAGCCTGGCAGATTTTGAGCATTTTTAAAAATTTTTACAATGTTTAGAGAGTGAGAAGAATTCAAGTTCTCTCCAACTAAGTCATTAAAACCTGTTTAAGTATTATATAGTAATGGACTTTTTACATAAATCACCTGCGGAAGATTAACTGAGGAGTTTTGGATAACTGAAGTGAGCTACTGTCAAAGCAAGTGTGAGTTGTAAGCTACTAAAAATCTTGACAGGATACTAACTGGAATAACCTGTAAACTGACCCACAGTAAGGAGCCACCTGGTTTTCCTCTCGGCAGGGCACTGGATGCCAAACTAAGAGCCTTGGCTCATTTTTCTCTACCCTTGCTCGTTAGATATCAGGATCCTGACCACCACTATACAGATGGAATGGAGCTTTTTAAAAAATGCTTTATGCTGGGCCTGAAGGTATATCTCAGTGGTAGAGTGCTTGCCTAGTATGCAGAAGCCTCTGCATTTCATCTCCAGCACCATAAAAGAGGAAAAAACCTAAAAAGAAACCCTTACACATGCACATGAATCAAAACTCAGAATGTGCCCTAAAATGTAGATGGCAGATGTAAGTATCTGTTCATCCCTGTTCCTCAGAAATGGTCTGTTCTCCCCAGGCAGTTGGTGGTAAGAGTTCCTTAGGTCTCCTTACAGAGACAGCCAGTGCACATCAAGTCCTGTAGATGCTCCATCCTTGTGTCATTGCCATAAGCACAGATCTGGACCTGCCTTTCAAAATTCTGTCCTGTTGTGGAGTTTGTGCCGTTATATAGATCTGCCTCATTCCTTTTAAAGTACAATATTCATTGCCTTGTATGGGTGAACCATTAGTTATTTGCCAGTCCCACCCTTGCTGCTTGGGCATGTATTTAGATGATTTCCAATGTTTTGCTGCCTTGAGTAAATCTGTTCATTCATTTTATATACATCAGTGTATCGATAGGATGCATTTTTTGAAATAGTATTGCTAGGTCAAAAGAAAGACGCTTGCATTTTTTTACTTCAACCAGTACTGCAAACTACAGGGTACTAGGAAGTTATACTCCTGCACCAGCAAGGGGTGAGAGTCACACATAGTTTTAAACGCTAGATCTAGCCTTTGTCACTAACAGGTGTTTGTTTTTCTGACCTTGATCACAGTTCAAAGCCTCTCGGTATGCTTGTGTTATGGTGGTGACTGACTGTGACCAGGATCATTTCTCCAACACTACTGGATGCGGCATTTCTTACAGTTATTTGAGGGCATTGCTTGTAGAACTAAGCTTCTTCCTAAATGCATTTTCTTACAGAAGAGGGGATTAAAGGAAGTGCTGATATTTCAGAACCCTGAATTTTGCCAACGCAGAGGGACACTAGTGACATTCCTTGAGTTGAAAATGACAGGAAGTGTTCTTCCTATCTTCAAATAAAGAAACAGACTGAAGTTTTTTAATCTTTTTTTATTTTTACTTTTATTTTTATTTTGTCTTTTTGAGACAGGGTCTCGCTATGCAGTTCAGGTTGACCTTGAGCTCACTTTGTAGCCCAGGCTGGTCTTAAACTCGCAACAATCCTCCTACCTCAGCCTCCCGAGTTCTGGGAATCCTTAAAAGAAAGTGGTGCTTTGCAGCTGTGGCTTCAGCGCTGAGCCACACCCCGAACCAGCCATTACCTTGTTGAACCAGGCTCTGGCTCTCTGCCAGCGATTTTGCCCTCTGCTGCTTCCTTCCCTCCTCTCTTACTTCCCCTTCATTTCCTTTCCTCCCCATCTGAACAGTTCTGATTACTCCTGTTGGAACTTTATCACCTCTCCTTCAACCACTATCCTAACACTACAGTCGCAAGCATAAACCAGTGCAAGCTGCACTTGATTTTGTTTCACCTGTACCTCTCCCTCCCTGTGGTTACTATCTGATGATATCATTGTATTCCAGACTTTTACAATGTAAAGAGCTCGCTGCATTCATTTATACAGAACACTGAGCTCACAGCGGTCACGTAAATATGTGGTGTGCGTAGTTCAGGAATATAGTATTTTAAGGACTTACTGGTAGTACACATCTATAACCCCCACTACAAGGGAAGCTGAGGCAGGAGGATCACAAGTTTGAGGCCAGCCCAGGGAATTTAGTGAGACTCTGTCTCAAAATAAAAAATTAAAAGGGAGTCTGGGATATAGCTCAATGGTAGAGATTTTATCCTCAGTACTGCTAAATGAATGAATGAATTAATTAATTGTAAATGTAGTACAACAAAGTTTGATGGCATTTCTTTGCATTGATTCTCCTATACAGTGTTGACTAACACTGAACATAAATGTTATTACAGTGTATTCTCACTTTCATACATCAAGGTCAATGAAATATGGCAAGCTATCTAAGATTCTGGCATTGTTGCTGCTTGATACCTTACCTTTCTGCATTAGACATTAGCTTCTGTGGAAGAAGGAACTGTTTTAGCCATAATGCATGACATCTGGAACAGCGTTACTCAACGAGTGGCCCACAGACTAGTGTTTTTCTTGCCAGTCTCTAATAAGGGAAGTGCAAGAACTGGAAATAAGTCGTTCAGAACTTTTATATCAATTTGACAGTAGTGAATTCAATATTAAAAATTGAACTTGTTCTTTCTATGTTTTTGTTAAATCTTTTTTCCATAACTCATTTTATTCTGCAAAATACCAATCCATTATAAATTAGATTTTTAAAATAATTTTCAAATTTCTGTGATTTTCTAGCTTATAAGTGGGATGCATTGCTATAAATGTCATTGCCTCGCTTTGTTTCCATAGAATGACAAATGTAGTATCCTCGTGTAATACTTGAGGAAATGAGACACAGTGACAGAATTTCCTGCCTGGGGCTAGTGCCTTCCTGGGATTAGATTTTCCCCCTTCTATTTCTGTAATCAGCCTACAAGGCCTCCTCAGCTTTTCATGCTACGATATTTTAATTAGAATCTAAGAGAGTGAATTGAAGAAGAAAGAAAATCATGCACCAAAAGAAAACTGCATTTTTTTTATCCTCCAAGAAGGGTGGGTGTCAATAGTGTTACTCCCATGTTATTTTTCCTTGAATGCCATTTTCTAAACTAGAGTACTTTGGAAAATACTGAGGAAAGTTTCAATGCCATGACTTGCCCTCAGAAAAAGAAATTCCTCTGTGTTGAATATTTTTAAAAGTTTGTGGACAACATATAAGTAATAAAGTCTGGGGAAATTTGCAAGTGTCAGAGTCAGCCTAATGGAGAGGCTTTGGTTTCTGTCCAGGTTAAGATATGACCCAAGGAGCCAATGTAAACATGAGAAAATGGGTTCTGAGTGTGGCTGTGCCGTCTCTCTGTGTGTGAGGAAGGAGGACATGCAGCTGACAGGACTTGTGAAGCATGAAGAACTCAGAGTGGTGTTGCATGATGAAAGAATGGGACTAAGAGACAGAGGACTGGAAAGGGCCCTAATGCTTCGTGGGTGGGTCAAGTTCTGTCTTAAAGAGCCAGGGGTCAAGTGCATATTTAGAATCTAGAGTAAAGAATTTCTTTCTCTTGTCTGTTCATTTGAATATCACTTAATGAAAAATTTTCCTTTATCTTATGGTTTGGAGTTATTGTGCAAGTGGAACAGTATAATACAGAACACATATTTTACAAGATTATTTCTAATAGTCACCTAAAGAATGAAATGCAAAAGAGTGCAGGAAATCTGTCCACACACTAAGACCAAGGAATCCAGCTGAGGGCCCGGATCCCACAGAAATGTCCTGCATGAGTCCAGCTGAAGACCTACAGCCCATAACAATGCCTCCCATGAATCCAACTAGAGGCCCAGAGCCCACAGTCCTGTTTCACAGATCTGCGCTGGGAAGGCCCAAAGGTCAGTGCTGGAATTTAGAAAGTCTGTGCCAGCAGGATGAAGGACCTGCTGCAGGCTGAGGGGTCTGCACTGGAGCCAGGAAGCAATGTACAGAGTAAGAACTATAGCTCCCCCAGAAGGTACCACAGCCATCCTCAGCAACAGGTCCCGAGCTCCTCCTAGGATCAGGACAGCTGAGTTCCCATCAGGGAAACCAATGCAGCAGGCTTCTCCAGGAGACTGCCAGTGCACCACCCACCCTCTGGAGCCAGGAAGTGATGCTTAAAGTGAGGACCAGAGCCCCTCAAAGTGAAATGAAGCTATTTTCAGTGCCAACGAGGTCCCAGGCTCCTTGGAGGATGAAAACAGCCAAGTTCATCAGGAAAGCCAGCATGACGAGCTCCTTACAGCTTCCACCAGCTCCCAGCAGCCTCTGTTCTTTTTCTCTTTTCCAGTTCTGCTTCTTTTGCTGCTGGCAGCAGTCTCCAGGTGGGCCTCCCCCACCCAGCACCATGCTGACTCAGTTCAGGTGGGGGTTTTAGGTTGACCACCAGTTGTCAGTCCAGCACATTTTAGTTACTCCTCTTCTACAGTGGAAAAATAAACATAATTACAACCAGCAAGCTGTAAATCTTTTATACATTAAATATATATTGTAGTATAAACATCTTTTGCCTTCGTTTAAAAGTTTTTATAATGTGTTTTGTGTGTCATTTTCCTGTAAGTCATGATAGAAAATGATGGAAGGGATAACTATTCTAAAAGTGCCACTTTAAAAACTCTAAAAATTAAGTTTTTAAAAACCCGCACACTTCTTTTTTTCTTTTAAAAATAAAAGAAGAAAACATATTAGCAAACAGACATCCATTTACAAAACAGCGTAAGAACAAGACAAACAATACAGAGTTACAGACAAAGTGGTAGGAAATTAACAATGGTTGTTGTATTACTATTGATATCTTCAAAGTAGTTTCTCAGAGAAACAAATAGAGACATGCAATAATGATCAAACCAGTAATCCTTAACTGTTCCTTTCAGTAAAGCAATAGAAGACAGTAGTACAACTGTTAGCTGTCCTGTATATACATACGTACATGATTTCCCCTTCTTTCCCTTCTCCTTTCCCACACCCTAGTTACCCATTACTTTTGAGCATTTTCCTTTCATTTCACAATGTCGATCATACCTCCTTGTTTTTATTCACTCTTTCAGGTTCTTACACTAGTGAGACAATACATTGTTTACACATGTAGTTCGGATTTATTTCACTTATGCGTATGGTCTCTAGTTGTGACCATTTACCTATAAAAGCCTGGAGTTTACCTTTCTTTATAGCTGAGTAACTATACAAAAGTATATAAAAGTATCACAATTTGTTTATCCAATCCTCAGTGGATGGACATTTGGGTTGTTTCCACAATTTAGCAATTACAAATTGCTGCACACTTCTTGAATATTAAGAATCATTTTTACGGAGTGCTCACGACAAGCTTCTATGTCTGTCACTGAGATCACCAAAATGGTGAGTCCTTTGATTATTCATGCATCTGCTGGGTACCAAGTGTGGGCAAGAAGAACCCAGGAAAGGTTCCCTTTTATGAGGTGCTAAGAGACCCTGTAAAATGGTGCCAATGTCTCAGTTACTGTGAGGATTAAATGAAATAATGTATCTAAAACACCTGGCACAGTCCCTGAAATACAGGCTCTCCAAATGAGTGTTTTTCCCCTAGGAATGACAGAGACTACTTTTGAGATGTTTATACAACTCACTGTGAGGATAAACTGAGTCTTGCTTCATGTAGAATGACACTTAACTGATTTAAAGAAACAATCTAAAGGGGAAACACATGAAAATGTTTTCTTCCACTAGAATATCGATAGAAAATGTCAAATTAAGAGACCACCAAAAGAATGAAAGGCAAGAGTGTTAGGAAACAGTCACATGTACATGAATTGTAGAATTAAGTGGGTTTTTAAAAAGTATATACACGTAATACTGTGTTTGTTTGCAAGGCTGTCTTGAAGGTTGGCTTACAGTCATTCTGGATGTTTCACCTGGGAAGGGGGAAACTAGCATGTCAATGATCCATCTTAGCTATCTGTTATTCCTGTGAACTCTCAGAAAGTTCAGTCTGGGCACCAGGAGGGATTAGTATTGCAAGGGCTTAGATCTATGGAGATAAAACTGATGCTTCCTGGAGGAAATGTGTATTTCCCTCCACATGCCCCTGGGGGCTGAAAACTCTTTCAATGAGTTTCTGCATGCACAGATAGTGATCTGGACATCAATTTGATCTGATCAAAAATCATGATTCAAAAAGTATTTTTGTATATGTACTATGAATAGGTGTGAATCCAAATTTAGAAAATTAGCTGAAAAAATTAATAGATTTATGACATAATGGCTTTTCTATATTCCAGGGGGGAAATATCTCCAGTTTTATAATTCTTTCTTTACCTGGAAAAGTAACTGACATTTTTTTAACAACTTCCTTGTTTGACTGATAGTATTTCCTGAAGCAATTTGAAGAGATTCTACTCTGTCTTTCCAGTGCTAGCCGTGGAACTTTCTGTGATGATCCAAATGCTGTATCTGTGCTGATGAGCATTTGAAATGTAGTTCCTGAGCTAAAACAATTGAGTAACCAAGTTTTAAAATGTATTTCGCTTTAATTAATTTAAATGTAAACTTAAATAGCTGTCACTGGTGCTTACTCTAATGAACAGTGTAGTCCAACAATATCTGTATTATTAATTCACATGGATTAAAATACATTTCCAAATCAATTTCAATAGGTTTCAAATTAGATAATAATGAAGAAGTTGGTAATTAGAAATTCTGATTTTGCAAAAAGTTGTATCTCAATACTCCATTAGGTTTGAAACTTCAAAATGAAAATAGAAATAAATGACTTAAAGTGTTCCTTCTTTCTTTTAATCTTTGCCTTTTATTTTGTCTTTTCTATTTTCTGTATTTTTTTCAAGTTGGTAACCACAACTAAAAGCATTTTTTAAGTGTAAGAACCTGAAAGAGTAAATAAAGCTTAAAACATACAATAGAGGATATGAAAGGGAAAGAAATTGCTCAAAGGAAGGAACAACTGGGATGAAGGAGAAAAAGAAAGAAAGGAAGGAAGAAGGAAGGGAATTTATGTAGAGTGAGAACACAGGATAGCTGGGATAACTGTACTGGTGAAGTCTAGTGGTTTATTGAAAGGAATAGCTAATGCCTAATTTTTTTTTGACCATTTTTGTAATCTGAACAACTAATTTGAAGACAACAATATGCAATATAACAAACATTGGTGAATTCCTACCATCTTGTCTAGTGAAATTCTGTATTGTTTCTAATTTTTTGTTGTTGTTTTTATTTTTTATTCTCTTTAATGGTTTGATCAATCTCACATTCTTATATCTGGTAATCTGAGCAACTTTGTTGAACATAACAATATGTAATATAACCCCCACTGCTAATTCCTATCCTTTTGTCCTGAAACCCTGTATCATTTTTATTGTTTTTGCTTTATTTTGTTTTTGTCTATGTTGTTGGTATTTTGCTATTGTTCTTTTTATTCTTCCCTTTAAAATAAAACAAAAGAATTAGACCACTAAATTCATTGTTTCTGATGGTACGCTTTATATGAAACAGAAACAAGCCAGCGCTGGTGGCACACAGCTGTAATCCAAGCATTCTGGCAGGCTGAGGCAGGAGGATGTCAAATTTGCCTGGCCTGGTCAATTTAGCAACTTACTGTGACCTTGTGTCAAAATCAAAAGTAAACAAAAGAGCTAGGGATGTAGCTACTTGGGAGGCTGAGGCAGGAGGATCAGTATTTGTTAAACAACAACAACTTCCTCTAGTAATTCAGAGAGCTTCTCTTCTGTAACAGTTGATGAGGACGTTAAAACAACTCAAGAATCTAAATGCTCAAAAACAAACAAAAGTACTAGATTGTGGTATGTTCTTTCAAGATAAAAGGAAATAATCATTTTGGAAAACTCTTCTACAGAAATAAAAACAAAAGTAATTTCTGTACTATTTAAGCTCTATGAGAATGAAAAAATGTTTGTATTTTCTTCACTGTTATATTCCCAATACAAAGGAAAGGCATCTGGCATATAATAGGTAATCAGCCAATAAATTACTTCCCAAATAGACCAGTTAGCTAAAATCTGACACACAGTGAAGACAAACTGGCAAAGATGGCCTTTAGTTAATCAACAGACAACTTTCTCTAAAAGCGTAAATATTACACTCTGCAATGTAAATGGCACTTTAATGACAAACAGGGAAAGAAAAAAGTTACTGCTATGGACAAGTGCCTCTCAGCCTCTTTCAAAAATTGAGGCCAATTTCTAAAGGTCGGCTGTAGTCTGAAAATATGAGCCAAGCATATGAATGCCACCAAAGGACGGAAAGACTGAGTGATTACACTATCTGAACAAAAAGTGCCCATGAAGACATCAGCAGGAGAGCCTCCTGACTCTGCTCTCACTCGCTTATCTGTACATCTCTGCTGTGTATAGTGTGTGCGTGTTTAAGCTTAGGTAAGTGTGGCCATATCGTTCTCATCATTCTTCAGCTTGATGTCTTTCCTCACAGCTGTTTTGGGAGATTTATGATGATACTTGTAGGGCTGGAGGTACAGCTCAGTGGGGTAAGTGCTTGCCGCTAAGCACTAAGGCCCTGAGTTCGATCCCCGGTCCCGGGGGGAAAAAAAAAAAAAAAAAAGGAACGGATGTTTCCTTCTTTCCTATGATGATACTTGTAGATGTGTTTCTTAAGATAACAATAGTACCAACTTCATAGGGTGTTAGCGAGGATTCACTAGTGTGTGTAAAACACTAGTTCAGGCCCTGGCACACAGTATACAGCCAGTAAATATTAACTGTGATTATTGATATAGTTATATTACTATTAGGCCGCAAAAGTTATAGTATGTGTCTCCTTTGCCCATGCAGCAGTCTCATTAGCACACGTGACTCAAAGTTGCATTTCTGACTGAAGCATATGCTTAACTCTGTTTTTTAGACGTTGCCAGCATCCTCTCTGAAGAGGTGCTTCCAGCTTTTCTTCTGTCAGCCCTATAAGGGCTTCTGCTTTCTTGCCAGTGCTTAATATTGTAAGATTAAATTTTGGGGACTCCCATAGGTACTGACATGCATCTTCTCTCTTTTAATTTGCATTTTTCTTATGTTTAGTGAGGTTGAAAATGTTTTATTTATACATTTTGAGACAGGGTCTCGTTATGTAGTTCAGACTGGCCTTGAATTCACTGGGTAGCTCAGGCTGGCCTTGAACTCATAGTGACCCTCTTGCCTCAGCCTCCTGAGGGCTGAGGTTATAGGCTTGTGCCATGACACCTGGCTGAAAATATTTTCATATCTTTATTGTTCACTTGGGTTTCTTTTTTTGTTGATTGACTGTTCACAGTATTTGCCCATTTTTCTACTGAATTGTTATCTTTTCCTTACTACACTGTAGAACTTCCTTCTATATCTAAATACTAATTTTTTCTGTTATATCTCAGATTATATCATGGCCTATTGGTTTTGGTTTTTAATTTAAAACATTACTTTGGAATCGCTTTGGCAGCACATATACTAAAATTGAAAACATTACTTTTATCAAAGCAGTTCACATGCAAGGTTTAAAAAAAAAGAAAATATGGTGGCAGATGTGGCTCAGTGGTTTGGTGTTCACCTAGCATATGTAGGGCCCTAGGTTTATTTTCCAGTATCTCTCTCTCTCACATTCTGTCTCTCTCTCTCTCTCTCTCTCTCTCTCTCTCTCTCTCTCTCTCTCTCACACACACACACACACACACATATACAGTATATGACACACAAGTCCCCTGTACCACCACCCTCTCCCTGCCCCTCCTCTCTCCCCAGGGTAATTTTTACCTGGTGAGCTTTTACCAGGTGAGCTTCTAGTTTCCCTGGTTATTTTTTTCAACACACAGAACAATACGCTTACCCCTTGGCGTCCTTCTTTGCGAGCTTGGGACAGTATCTCCATATCCCACATTGAGAGAGGCCACAGGGAGCCCTGCTGCTCTCAGCTCCACGCCTCATGAGAACACTGCCTGTAAACCCAGAGCCCCCAAGCTGCTGCCCTCGCCACAGCTCCCAGGCTGTGTATTCTCAACATGGATCTTTAGTGCTTGTGCCATCTGTCAGTATGCCCCCATCTCCGTTACATTTTTCTGAAATTTACTGAAGTTTCTTCTTTTCCTAAGTGTGCAGTGTCTCAGGGAGGCCTTTGTTTTCTTCCTTTCCTGATGTGTGTATCACTTTATTTTACTAAGAAGCAATGACGAAAGGCAAATGCATTTGCCTCGTGTGTTCTTTGTGTATAGAAATTACTGTCTGTAGCCTAGAAACCTATTTTTCATAACCTATTTATGATTTTTTTCACAGAGTATTTTTGAAACTCAAATTAGAGTTTTCTAACATACATTTTTATTGACTAACATTAGACAGGGGCAAAATGAGCTTTTAGCTATTTCTTGTAGCTCTTTCATGAGCACTTGCTTCTGTCCTGTCTGCCAAGGGTCTATGTTAGATGAAAGTCTTGAACAGAAGCATGTAACCTAGTACTCTGAGTAATAAGTACCTACATATACCCCTCATCCCACCTGGGGTTGGGATTTATTATCAGTGTGGGAAAGAACAGTGTTTTCCTCTTCCCTTGAACCCAGGAGAGCAAAATTGATCTCCGTTCTACTTCCCTGGTGTTAGGCTATGAATTTCTTTGACTGATAAATAGCTTTATTGAACTTACATTTCCTATTCAATTTCTTTTTAACTTAAAGGAAAGAAAACAGTAAAGAGAAAAAGGGCCTTTTATATACAAAAGGTAATAGCTGTGTATTGTGAAAGCATGCAGTTTGAGACAGAGGCATTGATCTTCAGTCATACCTCATTTCCACTGCCTGGTGACTGGTGTCTCTACAGAACTAAATACTATATTGGTTGAACCCAAGGCTATTCCTTTCCTGTGCCATGATAATGGACTCTAAATAGGAGAAGTGTGTGTATGAATATGTGTATGAATAAATATGAAACCTGTCTTACAGCACTTGTAGCAGTGAAGATGTAGAGGAAAAAGTGCTCACTGAAATTTTATATGACAGTCACTAAAACGTTTGCTGCAGTTGTAGCTGGTAGGAGAATTATATGGAATTTGTATATTCTTTTTGTTGGTCTGCATTTCCTGCATTGGATCTGTAGTTTCTGGAATACAGCCATGCACTACAGAATGACATTTCAGTCAACAGTGGGCCACATGTATGATGATAATGATCCCATGAGATTATATCACTTAGTCATGCTGTAGCTACCTTGTAAGTACGCTGTGCTGTTAACAGAATGAAGAAATCACCTAACTATGCACTTCTCACAACATGACCCTGTCAGTAGGCAACATGAGTGTTTTGTCTTTGTTTAAAAGGTAAGTGTCTCCTATGACCAGCTACTGCTGCTAAAATGGTTCCCCACTCTGTTGCTTGGTTTCAGGTGACCCCAGCGTGGCAGCTTTTCCTCTGAGAAGTTTGCCTTGCCTAGGGCCGAGAAGTTGTCATGCTGCATCGAAGGCTATAGTGGCTTAGGTTTCATTTTCTTTTTTTGATGGAATCCACTGGTCATTCATACTTTCTGAGCATCCATGTGCTTAATTCTCTGAGAATAAATGCCTCTTTGTGTGACTCTTGCGGCCTTCATAACTTAATCTATAAAATGAAGATAGTATTTCCCCTGCATTCTTCATTGTTGTTATTTTCTGTTTTATATCTCTTTTTTTTTCCTTTTTGAAAACTATCTATACACTATTTTATTTTGAAGAATTTTTATATTTACATTTTAAAAAACAGGATACATGTACATGTGACTAAGCAGCATGTCTGACAGCTTCAGAGCAAGTCTACACCAGTAAGCTTTTGAGAGCCATTTTGATGTACCAGCGGTAGAGAAGAATAAATCATAGCTCTTTGGGAGGACATAGTGAGGGACAGAGCAGGTAGAGGGCCTTGGCGCAGATGTGATTTTAGGGACAAGCCCCAGTGACCTGTGCAAAGGTGCTGATCTCCACAGCAGACACGGCCCCACTCACCAAGGCAACCACCTAGTATAGCAGGCCCAGAGTGGGGACCCGACCCTGAGGAAACGCTTCAGACGATGTTCATACTCCCAAAGGAAGGACACTCTGCAGCAAGCTGTACACAATTTACCAAAGGTGCTTCCAGCCGCCTGTTACTCTTTGGCAGTGAGTCAGGCTACCCCAAATGCTGACACACACACAGACCTCCTCAGTGTGATGGGGACAGGCCTTTGAGTGAGAGCAAAGCTATTAGAACTCTAGCATTAATTGGGCATCCCTAGATTTCAAAAAATGTTGATTGCTAATGACAAGTACACAAGCCAGACTTATAGCCCACACCCCAGGTTTGGACACAGTCATTTCCTTGCACAGCAGTGAAATGCAACAAGCCCTGGATCATGCCTCACCAAGTACAGTTACAGGGCAGAGAAGGAAATTATGTCCCAGATGCTAAAATTTGTACTTACTGCTATAACTAAGTTTTAATATATTTCTTGAATTAAACTGAAGAAAAACTCCAGCCCCCTCCCCCCCCATATCATTAAGACCAGCTGGCTGCCAGAGCAGGGCGTCTCAGGACTGGATGTTGGTTGAATTGAGGACTGGAGAAGTAGCTTGAGATTTGGAAGCCTCTGAAAGTTCTCGCGCTCAGGTAGCTGCCACTGAACTCCAGGCTCTCCTTTTGGGCTCCAAGTCTGTTGGCACAGGGAGTTTTCATTCCTGAACATGTGGAAGTGACTACTGACTCGCTCCCAGAAGGAGGAAGTCGAGACCTGGGGGAGTGGTAGACTGTCCCGCCAAAGGCAGGACAACCGGCTGCAGCCCTGGACCTCATGGGAGTGTAGCTTGTGTACTTCGCCAGGCGTGCTGGCCGCCAGAGCTCACCGCTTGCTGGGTGTCCAGGGAGCACTGCCATACAGTGTCTTTGTCTCTGTCTGCTGCTGCTTCTTCAGCTGCCTTTCCTGCTTAGCTGTCTCTTTCTCTGGTCTGTGTGTCTCCCATTGTCCCATCACATACTCCATGAATTTCTACCCATCCACCAGCCATGCCATGGATTGCTCCTGTTCCCACATTTCAGTCCTTGTCTTCAGCCCTTCTTCCAGCTTAGGGAGTGTTCTCTGTAGCTTTGCTTAATTGCTTTTCTTCTTTTAGAAGATTTCCTTCCCTGTTGGTAAATGGATTTGGATCTGATGCTTTCCTCTCAAATTCTAAGAAAGCTTCTAGTTCTCTGCCCACTTCGGGCACCTTCAAAGTGCTGCTTGTGAACTTCTAGTAGTTTTTTAACTGTGTAATCACAGCATCATGCAGGCGCTGCAGACTTCCTGTGTAGTCCTCAGTATAGGAGGCAAAAGCTGGTCTCTGCTACTGGCTATGAAAACATCAGTCTTGGTACTGAGCCAGCTCCGCTCAAAGTGCTTCAGTCACTTCCTTCATGTTTTGCACTTTCAGTTCTTCTAGTCAATGTGCTTCTAATTGTAGTGCTCTCCTGACTTTGGCGTCTCATCCAGTTTGACTCCTGGCCACAGCTTCTATCTCTTCTTCAGGTATTTGTAGCCTGTCCCAGAGCTTTCAGATCCAAGTGCAGAGCACCTCACACACTGCTTTATTCTGTGATTTTCTCATTTCCAGCTTTTGTAGTGTTGTAACATTCTCCAAGGACAGACAAAAGGCATCTTCATCCTCACACACAACATCTCTTTCAGAGCTTGTGTCTGGAGTGTGATCTAATTTTTCCATACATGGTATGATCTGTCTCGTGAAGTTGAGAAACTCCTCATGCCTAGTTGCGTTTTTTTCCCTCTCAGAGTTGCAGGGTGTTGTCTGAACTGGTTTAACTCTGCTGAGCTGGGAACACAGGTGCTGTCAGTGTTGAGCTGGGGCCTGGAAAGAACTTCACAGAGGTCTCTGTCTTGTTCTTGAAGCAGCTTCCGTTCCTGTTTTCTCTCCTTTTTCTGTTTTTGCATTAATTCCACCTGAGTGCACAATCTTTTTCTAGTCTCGGGATAGTTGTTTCTCCTTCTTCCTGAAATGGCTCGCCCTAGAACTCACTGTACAGGGCGCGCAGCACTTTTTGAGCAGCCCTTCCTTCAAGCTCTCCTCTGCAGTAACCATCATATCCAGGAGACCCTCGATGAGCATCTTTACAACCTTGGTTCTCTGTAAGCACTGCTCCTCTGGAATCCCGATTGAGGCCCATACTTCCAGAAGGTGATTTAGAGCTTTCTGGAGACATACTATGGACCCCTCTGCCAGCACCTCACTTCTCCTCATGGCAGACGCCCCAGCCAGCGGGGAGTTGAGACCCCCGAGCTCCTCCACACACACGGGTCCAAGCACAGCCACCACCAGCCAACACTGACTAACCCACCCCACCTCACTGCTCCTTGTGTCTCTATAGCAAAGAATTTAGGTTTAATTTCATTTTCAAAAATTGGCACTTCGGGGCTTGGGATGTAGCTCAGTGGCATAGCACCTACCTGGCAACTGGGAGGTCCTGAATTTGATTCCTGGCACCAAAAAAAGGAAAGGAAAAGAAAAGAAAAAAAACTCTGAAAACTGGCACTTACATTTTAAACATTATAATCTGACATTAGTTGAGTGACATATATTTTGTTTTTGTCTTCCAAATGAGTCTCTCAGTATCTTTTTACATAAAAACATAGTGTTACACGTTCTACTTTGAGTTGCCATTTCTAAACACAAATCTTTCTTAAGTAGAATGGATCTTCACAAGCCCAGACAGAGCTGGGTTTCTCACTAGGGCACCACACGTAGCAAATGGCCACAGGCAGGGAAGTAAGGGAGCCTCTGTGGACAAATTGTACCACTTAGGAAGGTAGTTAGTTCAGCTCAGCAGGGGTCCTTTTCCCCAAGCAGTTCATGCTTCATTACCAAAGCTCTAATCGTGAACTGGGATATTGTGGAAGATGTATGATCAATAATTATAAAATAATAATAATAATCATGGCTGCTATTTATTGAATACTTAATATGTGCCAGGAACTATGTTAAGTGCTTTACATTCATTAACTCATTTATCTTCAGAATGACTCTGTAAGATAGGTATCATTATTGTCCCCATTTTTAAAATGTAAAATGACATCAATTTGTGAAAATATTGTAGTACATTGCAGAGAGTGATGAAATATAAATAGACAAAAATAAGATGTAAAACACCATCTTCCACTATTTAGAGAATATTCACATCAAAATCATAATACATGAACTTTTGGGATTTAGAAATCCTTTTTATTTCTTACCGAGTTTTATTTTTAAAAAAATTACCTAAAAACCTATGAAACAATTTCTTATTTGGAAAATAGAATGTGTACCCCACACCCAAAGTGAAATCTGGACCCTTTTGTTCTGTTTGCATTTCTGTTTTAGCAATCTTAACCATTCCTAAATCTTAGATGAGTCCAGCTGAGTGTCAGACAGGGTGTGTAAAGGGCGAGGAGAGGAAGATAAGTATATGAAAACATTCCTAAAAAAACATGTTATTTTAACATGTCAGTTAGCTATTACTAGTAAATAATCACAAAATATGAGCTGCACAATTAGCTTTAATTAGTATAAATAATAAAAATTTATTCTTTTTTTTTGAGACAGGGTTTCATAATGTAGTTCCAGTTGGCCTTAGACTCACTGTGTATCCCAGGCTGGCCTCAAACTCAGCAATTGTGCTTCAGCCTGCCCAGTGCTGGGGGTACTGGTGTGCGCTACCGTGTCTGGCTAAGAATTTATTCTTAAGCTCACATTTTTGGGTCAGCTGGAGTGCTTCTTAGGCTGTGAATCTGCACGTTGGCTGGGGTGGCACATTTTGGGGCCTAGGTTCATGGTAATAGCATGGTATATGCCTCTGAGGTAGATGGCAGAAGCAGAATGGGGTAAGCCAGATGCACAATTATAAGTCCACTAACATTCCAGGGAGCACACGAATTAGGTGCCAAGAGTGAAGTTACAGGATAAAGAAGCATGTACCTACCATGAGGGTCCTTAGCTTTGGCGCCAAAGTAAAGATATAGATTTATTACACTACGACAGACAAGTGAAAAGTTTGGGCTAATAATAATCTACCATGCCTACTCCCAAGTACATTTATTTATTCATCTACTCATCTATCTGCTTTACGCATATGTGTGTATATATATAATAAACATAAAGCCACATACGTATTATGTACACATATACAATGACATATATCTACACAAAATGTAAGATGTAGCTGTGTATAAATTTCTTAATGAGATATGAAAACAGGGTGGCATATGAAAGCTAGGTGACCAGCTTTTAGGTCCTAGGTCTCATAGGCATGACATAAATAAGAATGTTTCAGTGACTGATATAGATAAAAATATAAAGAATAAGTGTGAAAGTATGATAGGGCAGAGAGGATCCCCTTTATCCATGTCGGTTGGCTTTTCATTGCTATGACAAAATACCAAAGAAAATCAACTTAAAAGGAGGAAAGGTTTCTTTGTCTCATGTTTCAGAAGTTGCTGCCCATCATCGCTTGGCTGTATTGCTTCTGGGCTTGTGGTGAGGTAGACCATCATGATAGACAGTGAATAGTGGGACAGAGCTCCTGATCTCAGGGTCACAGGGGTCAGATAGAGGAACTGGAGGAGGCTGGGCTCCTCCTATCACTCTCAAGGGACCTTCAAGAACCCAGCTTTTTCCCTCCTGGCTCCACCTCTTAAAGATTACACCAGCTCTCACCAGTGCCACAGATTGGTGGCCCTGCTTTTCACATACAAGTGAGAAGATATGATAAAGTCCCACAATTCCATGAGCCTAGTGAACTGAGGGAGGTCGTGGTGGCATTGACCAGGAGAAGAGATTTGTGAGGTGTGGCTCAGTGAGAAGAAGTGGTCTTCTCTTGACTGGGTTTCAGGTATCAGCAGACATCAAATTGGTCATTTTCTTAAGATGAGTCAATTTTTGTAGTGTGGAAGCATTAATCACTTTTGTTTGTTACCATGAGCTAGCTTTTAATGTCGCTTTCAACTCTTAAATTCTATAATCCTTGGACTTTTATGAAGACTTACAGTTAGATTGAAGCAGTATGAGCAAAATGTTTCCCACAGGTGGTTAGGTAGAGAGAAAAAACAAAATTTATACGTCAGGGAGCAAACCGGTGTCCTCCAAACAGTGTTCTTGGTCTGCATAATGTTGTTGTTCTTGATAGGCCTTTTGTATTTTATTTTTTCTAATTTGAGACTCTGTAGGCTAGTTATGCTTTTCTACCCTCTTGCCTTAGATCCACCCACTCCACACATTTGCATTGCATCTAGTCCTGGAAAACATTTGAGATTTGATCCCTACTCTAAGCCTTAGGGCTCTGCTAACTGCTAATGGGGACATAGAAAGTACTGAAAGAAAATTAGGAAAAAACAGAGGCAGGCGAGCACTGAACCATGAAGCTCAAGGTTAAATGAAAAAGAAGTACACATTTAGCCGTGATTCAGAAAGCTGAAAATCAAGCTTATTAAAATCTTTTTTTTACAACTTGACTAGATTTTAGATTCTGCCAATAGTAGAAACAATGCCCTTTCTGTGCTCTGAAACTCTATCTTGCAGAGACAGATTACAGTGCTATACTCACTGGTGTAAAGAAAAATTTTAAACTCTTCAGTTTCAAAGGAAAGAGAGAAGAGGTCCTAGAATCAGGAGGAAAAAGAAAACAAAGAATTAAAAGCTTTTACTTCTAGTCTTTCCTTTTCAAATAATAATAGAGTTTTTGTCTGGAATAAGCCAGATAAAACAGGTGTTTTGTACACTTATCATTTCTCTGGTAGCAATGAGAAAGCTGAACATAGATCTACTGTGTGCAAATATATTTAAGAAATACCCTTTTTCTCATTAGCCACTTTCTCTGGATCAGATGTCTCCCCTAACATGTTCTCTTCTGTGCACCCCTTCTGTAGAAATGACTTGCTGATGGTCTGTCGCCAGCTGAATATGGAGGAGTCTGTGGCTGAGATCATGAACCAGTTGGGTGCTGATGAAAACGGGAAGATTTCCTTTCAGGATTTTACAAGGTGTCACGTGCAGCTAGTTCAAGAAATCAGGAAGGAAGAAGTAGACCTCTCTGTGAAGTCAGACAACTCCTGTAAAAAGAAGCTGAGGGACAAAATTGCTTCCTGGCGCACAAGCAGTGACAACAGTCTGGGTAGGTACAACGAGGAGGCAGTGTGATGGTGCCGCACTAGCCCCAGTCTGTGATCGCTGTAAACAAGATGGGGCTCCCCAGACTCCGGCCCAGTCATCCTGGCGCCCTCCGGGCCACGCAAGCCTTTAAGGGCAGGGTGCTCAGTATTTTCCCCAGTTCTGTTTGCATGCATACTAATACTGAGTCACACAGCGTGGGGCAGATTGGGCACATGGGTAGGCAAGGTGGTAAGTGCATCAGCGGGGGACTTCACAGCTGACGACTGAGGGTTTTAAAAGGCATTTCTAACGGTAGTTTGATGGGAATTGCATTGAATCTGTACAGCAGTTTTGGTAGTATGGCCATTTTTACAATGTTAGTTCTTCCTAACCATGAGCATGGTATGTTTTTCCATTTATTGAAATCCTCTTCAATCTCCTTTTTCAGAGTCTTGTAGTTTTCACTGAATAAATCTTTGACATTCTTTGTTAGATTGATGCCTAAGTATTTCAATTTCTTGCTTGCTATTGTAAAAGGTATGGTTTCCTCAATTTCTCTCTCAGTCTGTTTGTTGTTCGTGTACAGGAATGCTATTGATTTTTGGGTGTTGACTTTGTATCCGGCTATGCTGCCGAATTTGTCAATTAATTCCAGGAGTTTTCTTGTGGAGTTTTTGGGATCCTCCATGTATAGTATCA
>PVLD010018230.1:0-39592 GCA_004027595.1 Dinomys branickii | reverse complement strand
TCGGATGCAATCGTTTCATAACTTGAAGTTATGAGGCTTCCTGGTTCCCCTGTATCTTCACATTCAAAACTTGTTCTGGGTGGGGTTGAGTTTTGAGACTGCATTTTGTTCCTCTGTTTTCCCATTTTTGGGTATCAGATTCAAAATATGGAGCTATAAATTCCACAGGCAGTTCAGCAGGCAAAGGTCTGCTGCAGAGGCTGCTCCAGTGATTCCTTCTCTTTGGGAGAATGTCCCTTAAGCTGTCTGCTGAGATTTCCGCTTCTACTCCCTACCCCAAGACCTGGCCGGGGCGAGTAAACAGCTCGCCGCCCCAGGATTCTTGCAGACAGGCCACTCAGGTGTTCCTCCCTGGGTGGAACTCCTTCCCCCCTCACAAATCCCGTTGGGGCGCCTAGCTAGGTCTTCCAACTCGGGAGATCCCTTAGACCTTCAAGCTGCTTTGATGTCTCTCGCTGGGCTGAGCTTCTTCCCAATTCAGGAAAAACCGGTTAGAGCTCGCACTTAACTCACCCTGTGATCGTGCAGCCAGGAATGCCGTTCAGATATTTCTCCCTGGATGGAGCTTTTTCCCGACTCAGAAATCCCACCGGTCGCTGTTGCTCCAGTTCGTGCAGCGCTGGCTGCAGGGGTGGGGTTCTGAACGGGATCCCGGAACTCTGCCCAGTTTGGCGCAGTCTGTCGCAGTAGCGCGTTCTCTTTCGGGTTCAGGAGCTGAAGCCGTTCTTCCCTCCGCACTCGCTCTCTCGGCTGTACGTGATTTGAACCGAGCTGCGGCCCAAACGCAGGACCGATCCTTCGGGCGCCCAGCTCTCAGGCTCCGCCCACTTCTCTCCGCGCGGCTTGTCAGCCAGCCCTTTAATGCTCAGGCCGGGGAGAGCAGCCCGATCAGTTGGAATTTTGCATCCATGGACCGGGCAGCCACGCGCAAAGGATTGGTCTCTGGGATAGATTCCCTCTGCTGCTCACCTGGTCGCCATCTTCCTCTCAGGGTCTATGATCACCTTTCATAGTCTCGTTTACCACCCAACTCCAAACATCCCAACTCTCAGAAACCGTCTCTACATTATATTCAATAGTAAAATAGGAATTTAATTTGTAAAAGATCAAAACATTAAACAGATGGATAAGAGGAAGAAAGGGGGTAATAAGTCCAATATGAAAATATTAATCATAGAGTTCAGGTAAATGTTCTATAGTTTTTCAGTGAACATTCCTTTAAGTTTGTTTATCTGCTTATACATTTTCTTCAATATAATGCTGGAACAAAATCAGCCTAAAAGTCCACCAAGAGAGAAGTGGATAAGGGAATTATAGTGTACTTTATAGTGAATTATTCTGCAACAGCTAAAATGAACAAGATCTACATATAACAACATGGATAAATTATAAAAACAGTATATTGAATAATCAGAAAGTAATAGTGCATGTGAGGCAATTTAAACTAACATAACAGAGTATCACAAGGGTAACTATTGCTTTTAAGTTGTTCTTTCTTGTTTCCACAATTGATTGTCATCATGAGTGACATCATCTGGGTATTGTTGAGTGCATCAGTATTGCTATATTCTTTTTACATTTCATATTTCAAATAATGTATTATTAAAGAACAATTAAACAAAGAAATATCACATAAACTGGCCTATGATACAAAATTTTGGCTCACAATCATACCTCAGAGCAGTGTGAGTCACCTTACTTATCTGTCCTTTTATAATTTCTCAAATTATGGGACACAGTTTCCAGTTACTGTGAAGAACAAGGTACTTGTGGGGAGAAAACACATTACCCTGAAATGATCTCCATCAGTGCTAGCATTGGGTGTTTATAAAAGTCCCATGGCAGAATCTGTAAACAAGAAAGCAGAGAAATTTAGCATAGGTTTAGTAATTATTCCAGGGTATGTGGCCTTCACAGTGTAAGTGTTGGTTATCATTAAAATTGAACTTGTAAAGCTGCTTGTAAAATGAAACAGACAAAGAGCAGATATTGTGCAGTAAATGAAGACACACAGAGAAAAGATATTTTTAAAAATACCTGTTCAAGCTCTTCTCATCACAAAAGCTAAGACAGTGTTAGCTTCAGTGAGGAGAAATGAGTTTTGATCTTTAGAGAACTTGAAAACACTGTTTCTTTGTCTGGGTAGCCGTGACAAAGTGTTTGGTTTATAATTACCCTTGAGAAATTCATATGTGTTCTGCACATTTCTGTTGTGTTATGTTTCGCAATAAAAGAAGCTATGCAAATTGTGACCGGTGACTTAGAATACAACCCTCGTTGCAATATCACGTGCGAATTCAAAACTGGTGGATCTCAGATATGATCTCAAATATCTCAGGTGGGGCATGACACTGGAATACTAAGGAAAATTGTACACCGATTCAAAAGTGGCCTCATTATTTATGAGAAGATCGTGAAAAGATGCATGTAAAAGTGAGTGAAATTATTTTTTGCCAAATGAGTACAGACAAGCCTTTTTCCTAAATTACAATTATATGCTCCCTTCAAAGAAATATGTAACTAAATAATAAATACATTATTACTGTTAGTTAAGAGACAGTGATGCCCATATTGCACCACTGTATAAACACAATTGGCTCAAAGACTTTGGAAGGTGGAGAATCTTTTCAGTGACAAATGATGCTCACCATGTATGCAGAACTATTGTGTGTGTAGGGATACACAGCTTTTCATAATTTAAAAAAAAAGCTATAGACTAGGGAGTGGGAAAAGAGAAGGGAAAGAAGGGGAAATCATGTATGTATGTATATACAGGATGACTAACCGTGGTGCTACTGTCTTCTACTGCTTTACTGAAAGGAACAGTTAACAATTACTGGTTTGATCAATCTTGCATGTCTCTATATTTTTTCCTGAGAAACTACTTTGAAGATATCAACAGTAATACAACAACCATTATTAATTGCCTACCACTTTGTCTGTAACTCTGTATTGTTTGTATTATTCTTGTGCTATTTTGTAAATGGATGTCTGTTTGTTAATATGGTTTCCTTCTTTTATTCTTAAAATAAATTTTAAAAAAGAAAAAAAGAAAAATTTCTTATTGCAAGCTTAACAAGAAAAAAGCTACAGCTTGGGATCATTCCTTCTTAGGTGGTGTATCTCACAAACTTATAAAAAAAAGTCATATTTGGAAAAATCTTTACAAATCATCCAGTTTTTTCCCATTGGCTCATGTAAAGCAAGAGAAGGAGGGAAAGTTTGATCTCCCTGAAGGAAAGATTCCCTCTCCAAAGACTTCGAGATAAAAATAATAGAGTTGTCAAAAAGATTTCACTCTCCCCAGACCTTGATATATATTTGTCAACTCTAGTCAGAATGGCTTGTCATCCTAATGCTTTTCTCTTCCCTGGAAAATAAAAAGCTACTGGCTCTATGGCACATCCCTAAATCATTACACAGGACAGAAGAATGGCAGAATACATCAGGGTTGGGTGGGTAGACCTAATGCCCGATGAGGTCATATTTACTGTGGGCACCATAGAATTATTTCAGAATATTAATATGGGGAGAAGTGATAATAACCACATTTACCTTTCCATAAATGAAATTTGAAAAATTGTAGTGCATGCAAAAGCTGTAGCCAAAGAATTTTAAGTCCTGGGGTAGTTGTAAACTATCTAACTTCACATAAGGTCTCTGAAGACTAACAGGAGCAAAAAAAAATTACTACTAAGTTCACAAAGCAATTTTTAGACAGAGGTGTTTCATGACACAAAAAAGCATAAATTGATCATCCTTGTGAGATATTTGCATAGCCTGTGGTGACATCCATGGAAAAATCCCCATTTGTACTGATTCCTCGAAGCTGGTACCTTCTGTAGGACAATGAGTTGTAAGCAACAGAGAGAGGTGAGTATATCTAAGAGGCTTATTGTGGATGTTATGGACACTCCTTGTCAAGATAGTTTTAGATGTGATGAGTATGCTTAGGATGTTCTGAAGAGCAAAGTCATATAAGAAACATAAGAACAGGGGATGAGGGCAAATACTAGGAAAAATGACCATAAATAGCTTGGGCTCCGAGAAGTTACAAGACTAGACTAGATGGTGGAGTGTCTAACATATAGCAGGAAGCCAGCAAATGTCAAATAAATGCAGAGACTCCGAGGTCTAGGAGTGAGCCACTCAAGGTAGAAACACATATGAATCAACTATACAGAAATGCACCTGGCTTTTGGGAAGAAGGAAATCTCAGTGGGTCCTTTCACTCACCCTAGAGGAGAAGACTAGTTCAGCTAAGAATAAGGATGTCATCAGGAAATGACCATAGTAGCAAGAAGAACTTTCAGATATGAGTATTTTACCCTTTGGATTAAAACACTCAGTGATTTTGAGCTTTTCATAAGAGGAAGGTCAAATCTTTGTTATGACTGTCTCTGGTCAGTTTTTCCCAGAAGCAGATCTTGAAAGATTCCAGTGGGTGTGATTCATTCATCAAGAAAATGCTTCTGACAGATCTAGTTTGAGAAGGGGAGATATGGAAGAATGCAGTTTGAAACCACCTCTTATCCTCAGCTAGAACAAGAGGGGATTGGTGGAACCTAAATTGCCCTCAGAGATTATTCAGTCTCAAAATAAAGGAAACAAAAAAAATCCAGAAATTTTTGCTCCCTCCCTGTTAACAGGTCAGAGGCCATGGGACATCCCCTGAGATGTCTCTGTGGAGGTGAAGTGGCTCCAGGGGGCCAAGTGCTGAAGGATGTGGCCATGAGCAGCCACGCACAGAGGTGCTGGGCTGTATGTGTGGGCACAGTACCACCAAAGGGCATGGGGGAGGTTCAAAGGGACAGGCATACCTCTGCTACAACTGTAACTGCAAAGCCAGCTTGATCCAGGTCTTGCTAACCTCTCCACCCTCATCCCTTCCTAAACTCCCTGTATTAGTCAGTACTGTCCAGAGAAACAGAACCAGTATCTCTAAAATAAAATATATCTTGTACATATATTTCATAGAGATAGATAGGGAGTGAGGGAGGAAGGAAGGGAAGGAAAGAGGGGAGAGGTGGGAGAGGTGAAGGGAGAAGGAGAGGGAGAGAGGGAGGGAAAGAGATAGAGAAAGAAAGGGAGGGAGAGAGAGAGAGAGAGAGAGAGAGAGAGAGAGAGAGAGAGAGAGAGAGAGACATGAAAGAGGGACAAGAGGACAAGAATTGTCTTGCATGATTATGGAGGCCAAGAGGTTCTCTGATTTGCTGTCTGCAAGCCAGAGATCCTGGAGAGCTTGTGACGCAAGTTCTCATTGGAGGACAGGAGCAGACAGGTGTCCAGGGAAACAGGAGAGAGAGGATAAGCTCTCCGATTCCTACTGACTTCCTCTTCAGACCTCCAAGCAGTTGAAAGAGGCCTGTCACACTAGGGAGGCGCTCCAACTCACTCCCGATTGAATAGTTAACGTTATCCAGAAACACACAGGACAATGTCAGTCAGATGTGCAGGCTCCATGGCCCGGTGGGCTTGTCGCTCAGACCAGCCACATGCGCTCCAAGTAGGGAGTCTGGAGGCACAGGTGACAGGAGGGCTCAGAAGACAAATTCTGAAAATAGTGCCGCACAAAAGCTTCAGAAACCTCATCTCAAAAACCAAGTTAGTTTTCGTTGTACTAGGATTTCTTTATGCTTGTTTTTTGGTTGTTTGGTTGTTTTGGTGAATTTTGTCTTCTAAACACAGATCAGCTTTTTATTTTACTGTTCTCCACTAGCTGGAGGAGAAGCCAGAGGTGTTTATGATATACATTCCCAAAGGAGGTTATATCATCTCTAAGGAAACTTGGGTCTGGGTAGGGAAGGGCAAAGCAATCTTAGGTTTCTCATGTATAAATCACAGGTATACATACAATATCTAGGCAGAGCTATAGTAATCTACGATATTAGAATTTCAAGGGAGGCTGGCCAGGGTGGTGCATGCGCATAATCTCAGCATTTCGGGAGATTCATTCATTGATTTGCTCAATCTTTTATTCCCCCATTCATTCATTCATTCATTTGCTGAACACCAGGAGTTACCTTAGGCACAGACATCATCTGAGAAAGAGCACTAATGTACAGTAATAAAAACCAGCTTTAGTCTTGACTGCAGACACGTTTAAAATTTCACAGCAGAGCTAACTAAGATAGGTACACAAACCTACAATTCAATAAAATTAGCCCCGACAACATGGCTGGCATGTGATAAGCATATTTTTTGACTGTGTAGGGGGCCAATGGCCTATCTCATATGCATGAGTTCCACTCTCTTATGGCAGGGCTTCCTAATGCATGTTTGATGGCAGTCTGGACCAAATGAAATTATGGTAACAGAAAAAGAAAAATGCAAAAAAAAGTTTTAATTGGCTTACTCTGATCTCCCTGCTGTGATTGTATCGCCAAGTTGGCAGCTTGTCACTTGCGGTTGCTAGGCAACACTGAGTGGTAAGGCGAACGTGTCAGGCCATGTTTTCCATCTTGTTGTTTGAGTCTCATGGAGTCTGGGGCTGAAGTCTTCTTCAACCTGACCCTCAGTGGGGGTCTGGCATGCCCCGTGCTGCTGCAGGAATAAACCTCTACCTGAAGCTTCAAGCTGTCTCACGGGCAACTTGTCAATAAAGCTTCAGCCCCTGTTCAACAGTCTGGCTGTGCCCTTGCTAGAAAGACAGTGGTGACACCATCCAGGCCCTTCCAGCCCCTTCCGTACACTGGCAGAGCAGGTAGAAGACTGGAGACAGCAGAGGCAAGATGTTTGTATTCTCCTAAATGGCAGCCTCATTCAAATGCTGCCTGTCAGACTCGCCCACACGGAGCTGACAAAGGTGGGGTTTGCGGTTAGACAGGGCTGACCCTTGCGGGCTGTCTGACTTCATGCCTGCCCCCTTACCCCTCTGTGCCTGTTGCCTTCTCTCTAACGTGGAGATGACACTTGTTCTCCCCAGGGTGCTGCTGAACTTTTACTAAGAAAAATACATACAAAATGCTTAGTGCAAAGCTTGGTGGATGATTAGTGCTGTGCAGCGTAGCAGCTGTTTTCCAGGGATCTGTGGAGACCTTGGGGCATCATGGAGTCTGGAGCAGGAAAGGAAACTAGTGGTCACTGAGTCCCCTCATTCCTTGAATCAGGAATGGCAGATGTGGAGGGTCAGAGTGTGATGCACCCACAGCCACATCACAGGGACTGGAACTAGGGATTCAGAGTCCACCACGAGCATTCACTAAGTGGGGCACAGAAAGACCAGTGTTCAGCACACCCAGCAGCATGTAGGTGCCAGTGTTTCCACTGGATCTTCAAAGCAGCGAGTGTTACATGCTTTAGGGAGGGCCAGTGCCTCCTACATATGCCTGGTTACTTCCCTGGTGGTGGGTAGAGTAACTTGTCACCTTTAAAAGAGAATTCATCCCCTTTACCGTGGCACCCAAGACTTTTCTTGGGCTCACTGCTGCTCCCCCTTCAGGCCATTTCTCCGCCCCCACCCACTAGTCTACCTGCTGATCTTCAGATGTGCCAGGAAGGCTCCTGCCTCAGGGCCTTTGCACAAGCTACTCCCCTTGCTGGGAGTAAGGATAACCCCATGGCTCATTTCCACACTTACTTCATGCCATTATTGCAAGAGTTTCAGATCCGTGAGGCCTTTCTCAAATTCCCTATTTAGTAGTGCATCCTTTTCCCTCAGGCACTCTATCCCTCTTCCCTGTGTATCCTTCATAGGATGTAACCCTGTCTGACGCACCACTTATGTTTCTGCTTGGTGTGTGCCCAGCTTCGTGGCCAGCTCTTATGACTACATTTAAGCTCCAGAGGGCACAGAGGTCTGCCTGTGTTTCCCCGCTGTCTGATCCAGGCCTGAACTGTGGCCAGCACACCTGAGCTCAGCAGACGTGCACTGAATACATAAAAACTTCAGTGTGATACACTTCTCTGTCCCGCTGCCCTGCCTTTGCCATCCTAACTCCTACGCCTTCATGGCAGGGCAGTGTGGGATCCCTTCCTTTGGAAGCCTGCCCTTATCTCCTCTTATTAGAATGGGGGTCTCACCATGTGGGTCCCCAGAGTCTCCTTCTCACAAAGTAGCCAACAAATTGTGCCACAATCATTTATTGTTGTTGGGTATCATAGGAAGCTTGTTAATTCTGTTAAGTAGGAACAATTAAATAAAAGGTGCTTTGCCTTGCTGTTTGAAGTTTGCAGGCTTCCAGGCCCATTTCCCCAATCCCAGAGCCTCACACTCAGTCTTCCTCTCAAGACTGAGCCACTTGAGGGTGGGGCCTACGTGAAGTTCACCTTCACATCCCCAGCACACAGCACAGAGTCTGGCACATGAACCTATACAGAACATGAGCAGGGATCACAGCCAATACTGTCAGGGTGTTCACACTGAGCCAGGAAGCCATCTACTGAGTTTCTCAACCTTGGCCCTTGTGACATTTGTGATAGGATAACTGTGTTGTTGGGGCCATCCTGTCCCTTGCGGAGTGTTTAGCAACATCCTTGGTCTCTACCCATCTCACATAGCCCAAAGCACACACATCAGTTGTGACCACCAAAATGTCTTCAGATGTTACCCAGTGTCCCCCGGGGGTCAAAGTCGCCCCCATATGAGAACCACTGGTCTAAGAGTTTATTGTGAATTGATGAATTCAACCCTCACAGCAATGCTGCGAGAAAATACTGTTTTATTTTATGATTATTATTATAACATTATTTTATTATAGATAAGCAAACTGAGGCTCCAAGAGGTCAGGGAACTCACCAAAAGTCACACAGTTGGGAAATGCAGAAGGTGAACCGGCAGTCTGGCTACTGAGTTTCCATAAGGAGCCACCAAAGGAGGAGGTTTGAAAGTAGGGAATGGGCGGGGAGCCAAGGAGTACCGAGTGTGTGTCCTGTGCAGACTGTTTGAAGCCCTTATGCAGGTCTCATTCGGTCCTCCCTCACCCTTGGCACAGTCGCTGTTACTTTTAATATTGTACAGAGGAGGAAACTGAGGCACAGCCAGCATCTAGTTAATGGGAAGCAGAGCAGCTGGAACCTAATCTCAGTCAGTCTGCCTTGAGAGCTTATGGTTGGGGAGCGAGGATGAGCAACACCCCCTGCTCTAAGCTGCATAAAGTCAGGCTGCCCTTGGCTCAGCTTCTCTGCCGGGTCCCCCTGGCCCTGTCTCCACGTTCCTTCTAACATAGCCTGCTGCCACACACGCTCATGCACCTGGCTCCCGGGGCACCCAGCCCTGATGGTTACACAGAGCACTTTCATGTTCCAAAGCAGCCTCGTACACACAGCCATCTACAGGAGGATGGTGCCAGGGGGTTCCCCAGAGCTGGGCTTCCAAACTGAGGCAGCTTTTTCTTCAGCCACATCAGTTTAATAGCAAAACACACGGAGTCAAGTGGGAGAACTTAGAGATGTTTTCAGTATTTTAGGAGAGTCTCTTCTTACAAAAATAAAGATTTAAAAAGGAACCAGGAGATGCCTACCCTATTCTTTTCTCTCAGTTGTTGTTACCAAGGCAGAGCCATGTGTGCTCTAGAGGGCCCTCCTGACGTGATTACCCCAGAGTTCAACATAATGATTTCATCATTTCCCCCATAGCCATTTTTGCCAACAAGCCCAAATAGGATTACTGAGAAATTGTAAGATGTTTAGGAAATGTCCCTTCTGCCCTTGGGTATTGTTAGTCAGCCTCACTTAGAGGAGACAAGATCCCCTTTCATTGTGAGAGCCGACAATAATCCAGAAGCCTCTTCTCCAGGCAGGATGACCTCACAGTAGCAGGAAGAGCCAGGGTAAATGGACAGCGATTACCCCTTGTGCACATAGACACAGCTGCCCACGGTGCCCATGTGGTGAGGCCCCACTAGCTCCTCTTAAGCAGTGCTCAGCTCCATGGAGATACAGAGGGAATGATTATAAGAGACAGTACAATCCAGTCTCCTTACAAGGACAATATGAGGAAAGAAGACCACAGATGTACCCTGTCAGATGTAGGAATATACACACAAGTTGTAATAATTATGGTGAACATATGTGTGCAAAATGGGGGGAAAGATCAATGAGTCAAAGGATATAACTTAAAAACAAATAGCATATGTACTTTCTCTTTGCCTCTTCTTTCTTTCTTCTAGACACACACACATAGAAACACATACACACAGATGTGCACACACATACACACAATAGACTTGACATTGCAAATCAGCATCCAGAGGAACAAAGAGAAGAAAGTTGTGCTGCCCAGGTGTCTTAGTTACTTCCTTGTTGTTGGGACAAAATACCTGACGACAGTCAGAGGAGGAAAGGCTTGTTTTAGTTCCTGGTTTGTAGAGGTTTCAGTTCACAGGCAGCTGGCTGCAAGGGAGGATGGCACAGCAGAGCACCATCACAGAGGAGAAACAGTCCGTGAAAGGCTAGGCAGGAGACAGAAAACAGTGAGTCTTCCTCCGTTTTAACACCTCCAAGCTGCGAGCCTATGAGATGGTGCCACCTATGCACAGGGCTGGGCCATCCATTACCCATACCCAAAACTATGCTAAACCAGTAAGTGGACTAAGTTAGCTATTACACACTCTTAACCCATATACATACACCCTACACCCAGCCATCTCTGAAAAGCCCCACCTATGAGTGCATAAGGGTTTGGGGAGACACCTACATACAAACCTAACACCAGGGTTTCACTTCTGTAGGTAGTCAATACCGCCATTCGAATTCAAAAATCAAATAGGAAAGGTGCTACCAGAGGCAGGAAAGTGACTTCAACGTTTTTCTTACCAGTTAATTCCAGGGGACATCTTCTACTGGCAGAAGCTACACAAAGCTATCAATGCCATTTTCGTGTGCCCAGCTGTGAAAGTAGAGTGGAGCGCATATAAGGGCCAGCACGCAGCTGAGATCCAACCAATAACATCTGGTCGAGAGGGCTTACTTGTGAATGGGACATAGAGCAATTGCCTAGTAACTGAGCAAAACAAACAATTTCACTTTATGCTATAAAGCAAAATAAATTCCAGGTCATAAGAAGGGTTAAATGCACATGCATAAACAGTTAAACACAAAAAAGTAAAAGAACATGAAAAAAAGTTTGTGATTTAAGGGTAGCAGAGAACTTTCTAGATGTTGAAGCAATGAAGGAATCATCCAAAATGTAGGAATAAAAATAATTTCTAATCACCAGAGAGATTGTTAAGAAGCAAATAATCTTGGAGGCATATTTATAATACATATTAAGTGATTTTAAATCCTACCAGATTACCAAATTAAGATAGAGCTATACACACCCAAGCTGTTGAGGGACACCACTAGGGAAGTATGTGCATTCCATAGAATCCTAGTTAGTAGGGAGATACAGGGAATTGTAACATACTCGTTAACATAAATTAATCTCAATAATAATTTTGGGTACAGTAAGCAACAAAAGAATATGTACAGTATTATGCTATTTATATAAGTTTTGAAAACAGAAAAAACAAACTCCACTACTTAGGCATACACAAATCAGTGGTAAAGCTATAAACAAAATTAAGGAAATAAAGACCACAAATATCAGAATTAACAGAACCACAGAAGGGGGATAGAAAATAGCAGACATATTGAAGAGACTTCTAAGGTATGGAAATGTCCTATTTCATAAATTGGGTCATGGATGAATTAGTATTTGCTGTATTATTATTATTTAAATCATATATATATATATATATATATATATATATTTGATATAGAATGGAATAAAAAAACAAAAATATACAGACACAAAGAAAACCCAAACCATGAGATGATGTGAATAAATTTTCAACAATATTTTGATCAAGTAACTACAAATTTAAATGAGAAAGATCATGTTTAACAATCAAATTAACAAAACTCTAAACCTAGTAATTCTGATTTTTAACATGAACATAGTAAAGAATCTCATTTTCTAGGTGGAAGTACAACTTGTTTAAACAGTTCCAAAAAGCAATGTGGCAATGCACATTAGAAGCCTTTAAAAACATCCATGCCTTAAGGAAATGGCTGGACACTCTGGTAAAGTCTTATGCATCGAACTGTGGTCATTTTTGCATTTTATAATAGTGAGAAATTTAGTAACTTTATGACAGTAAGTAAATCATGAGAAATATAATGAAACATTACACAGCATTTAATGATGATGACAGTGAAATCGCCATTATCCTGGAGAAATACTTATGTCACATTATTTAGTGAGAAAAGAAAAACTGCAAAACTTTATATCCAATATGATCTCATCTATTTTTTTAAAAAGCATATTGGAAGGAAATACAACAAGATATCCACTGCAGCTGTATTCAGTGCCAAGATTATGGATACTTTTTCCCTTTGTTTTTCTCTCTATTTTCCAATTTCCTAAAATAAGCAGTTATTACACTTACGGTAGGGAGGGAAGGGTGAGAGAATTTAATAAAATATAAAAGTCTGGTTTGACTCACGTTCTCGTTCTGCACAGGGTATTACACTGCACTTGAGCTCTTAGCTTGGCATGGTTCCAAGGACATTCTCTTGTGGCAAAGAGGTGGGAGGCTAGGTCATTTCCAATTACCATTCTTCATCTCTACCTTGACTTACATAGTGTTAGAGCAAACTTACGGTTAGTGAGTGTTGCCCTGGGTATCATGTTATTACTACATATTAGTTTATGGCTGTGTGGTAGAAAACACTATCCCTATTTTCCTGTTGAGCACACTGAGACCCAGTGGGCTCAAGGCATTGCTTGAGGGTCCACGGCTACTAACTGAAAGGCGGTGTTGCCCTTCCCTCCCCTGTGATGAAGCAATGGAACCAAGTTGTACTATCGCAGCTTTAATGACTCGTCTCAGAAATCAGTCTGCCTGGGCATAGGTCTGGCCTCCACTTCCTAGCTGTGAGACCTCAGGTAAGTTTTATTAGCTTCTCTGTGCCTCTGTTTCTGCATCAGTCAAATAGAAATCATAGTGGTGTCTTCCTCAGAAGATGTAAGGCACATCACATAAAGAGCTGAGAGGGCATCTGGGAGCTCAGTAAAGGGCAACCCACGTGGTTATCTCCACTAGGGCCGAGCCACCCTGGGCTTTGACTGGAGGTCCTGTACACTTTCTCTCACCCACTGAACCATCAGAGGCTTTCTGGTCCAGGCCTGGTTTCAGATGGGGACACTGAAGACCTGAAAGGTGAAATGACAACAGATGACCTCAAGACTTTCCATCACTGTATAGGGCTTGCACTGACTGCCATGCCCAATGGCCAAAAGGGGAGCTAGCAGGCACCAGCCGTGAAGGACCAGCCCCCCTTCATGCACGTACTCTTTGAGAGGTATTGTAATTTGACCTCTCAACAACCCCACAAGGTGGGTAAGCAGATGCTAAGAGTGAAGAGAACCTTGGAGCATTTCATTGTTTCCCTTTGGCCCCCACTTAGGGCTGAAGCAGGTGCCCCTTGAGTTCTGTACATGACATCCTAGTGTGTCTGAGAGCTCTGTGTCTTTGCAGCATTTGACTTCCAACTGCGGATCTCTTATGAGGCCAGGAAAGAAGCTGGGCTGATGGAAGGAATAACCTGATTTCTCTCTTCACTCCCACAGTACCAGCTGTAATTCACAATCACCTCGGGGACAGGGAGGCAGGCTCAGCCGGCTCTTCACTAGTGGGGCTGGCTCACTCAGTCTCTCCCAGAGCCCAGGTGGTCAGTGGTGAGGACTGTGACAGAGGCCAGGCCAGTGAGACAAAGGTGATGCCACCCTTCTTTCCAATCCACCCTTGCCGCCGGCAGCCTTAGGGTTAAAATCCTTACCTTGCCTATACATGACAACAGTCTGTGCTGCTTACAGAAACCTAATGATGTTTTAGATGCAGGAAACTGAGATGCTTTAGAGCTCCCCAGAGCTGCTGCTGGTGGTAAAAACTGGTATAGCCCCATGGAAAAAATCCCACAGCATCTTCTAAGGCAAAATATGTGCTAACCCCTGACCTAGCCGCTAGGGTTCTCCAACTGTTATGTATATACTTGCAAGAAAGGAGTGTTTATGTGCATCCAAATGTAGAGATAAAGAATTTTATGGCTACTTTATTAATAACAGGCAAAATGCAAACTAAATGCTCATCAACCAGGGAACAGATAGATCTATGATGGCAATATTCCCTCAATGAATTTAACACGCAGTAAAAAAATAAATTAAATACCACTACCTGTAATAGTGTGGGTGAATTTCACAAATACAAAGATGAGAAATATAGAACAGAGACAAAAGAAGACACAATAGATGATTCTATTTACAGATGGTCTCTAACCTACAACAGTTTAATTAATAGTTTGTTGATTGACAATACTGTGAAGGTGATATGAATTGAATAAAATTATACTTTGAATTTTATTATTTCTGGGGCTAGAGCTGTGTGAGGCAGTGCTCGCTAGTGGCAGCGGCCTCAGTGACTATGGGCAACTATGTGATCACAAGTAGAGAATGCAGACAACCTACAGTGTCCTATGTTGCTAAGCTATGGTGTTTAGTAGGTCATGTGCCTTAAATGCATTTTTTACTTATGCTATTTTCAACTTGCAGTGGGTTGATTGGGACACAGTCACAAGGTATAGTGAGAGGCATTTACATATGAAATTCAAGAGTAGACAGAATTAATTTCGCGCTAGAAGTTGTGTGATGTTTACTGTGCCAGCAGGTTTCTCCAGACTAATAAGAGGCAGGAGGGAAACTTCTGGGATAATAGGTATGTTGGGTATCTTGTCCTGGAACAGTGTCTCTATGGGTGTAGTACAGAAAAAAGTCAATTAAGCATAGTTAAGAAATGTGCACCTTGTTCTATGTATGTTACATCACAATAAAAATTGAAAAGCAAATCCTGCCAGCTGGATCACTGAGCATTCACTCACTGGGAACTCAGAATAATTCCTCACCAAAAGCCCATAAAATAAGATTGTCTTTTAAATCAACCTGTGCACCTTGAATACCAAATGGATTCTTCTTTCTCCCAGACCCCATCCCAAGGTACCACGGGCATCACACTCACCCCTCTGCTGCTCCGTATGGTTGTGTGCCCCTCTGCTCCTCCCGGCTGCCTGCAACAAGCACAGAACCCATGCGCCTTTCACCTCCTCCCACACTGGGGAGCCAAGTGCCCGCCTGAGAGCCACATGCAGGACCACTCAGTGGGGTAGACGAAGGCGTGCATGAGAGCATGAAGGAGCGTGGCTCCGATGAGTACCGCATATGACCGCCATCTAGAAAGCTGCTTCAGGCTGTGAACTGTAGAAGCTTCTCCAGGAAGCATGATATAGACTACTGCTTGTGAACCTGGGGAGGCTCTGCCCTCCAGGGGACATTCAGCAATGTCCTGGGATAATTTTTGGTTATCACGGCCAGGGATGGGGCGATGCTCCCAGAAGGCTGTCAAATAGTCTACGATGCAGTGTGGCATCCCTCTCCTCAACACTCACAATCATCACTCAACTCAAAGTACTGATAGTGCTGAGGCTGAGGACCCCTGGCGTGAAGGGCCATGACCTGAACACAGGAAGCAAGCCTTGAGTTTGAATGCTGATTGGTTACTGAAGAGCCATGTGACTTTGGGTGAGTTCAAAATCTCTCAGGGCTTTCTTGCTTGTAGTAGTAGGGCTGCTGCTTACCTTAACAGTAGCTGAGAGGGGGAGATGAGCTTAGCAGTATAAAGTGGCTGCCTCAAAGCGAGAGCCTAGGGAGACGGCTCCCTTTCGTTTCCCACCTTCCTCTCTTCTGATCCCCTTCCCTAGATCACCAATGGACAATTTTAAATAAGAGAAACAGCTGTCAAGCGTTGCTTCTTCTGCCTCTGCCTGAGAAGCAATTGAAGAGCAAGGCAGCCTGCGGAGAATGCACTTCATTTGCCAGCTACATCAATAGCTCCTGTTCCTAATGAAATGCATTATTAAAAGATAAAGTCAACACATTCAGTACTCGGGCCCACACTGCATCCTAATATAATCTGCCTTTCTTCCAGCCATACAGGTGTCCCATAAGCCTGCTCAGAAACACAGATTCTGATTTCTTCCACTTTCCTCTAAGCCCACGCAAACATGTGGGTTTCCGGGAGATACGGAGCATCGCCTCCTACGGCACTACACCTTGTGCAAGGGGCGCAGGCGCTGCAGAGAAAGAACCAAGACTTGTTCTTGGCAAATGGGAAGAGGAATTTCCCGCAGGGCTCCATCTAAGGCTCGCTCTGTTGCTCGCCTTCTCTCCACTGTGTGTTAATGAGAGTTACTGGCCCCTAGGCAGTCTGAGGCTGGAGTCTTGTAGGTGTTCATTATTCTCAAGTTTTGCTTTTCTCAGCCCTGAAAAAGTCTTAAAGTGGGAAGGGTCACTTCTACATTTCTGTTATTCACATAAGCCAGGGACTGTAAAATGTGGTGTTTATATATATTTTATCATTATTTTAGCCAATGCATAATACAGAATATTTGGGAAACATAGAATGAAAATAACAAAATTGGCTAATATTTACTGAGAGCATCCAGGCTGTTATTCAGGCATTGCTATTGACTTCATCCTATGAGGTATGCAACATAAATTTCCCATTTTTCAGATTAGGAAAACTAAGGCAAAAGCAAGGTCATTCACCTGACCGCAGTGAGTTGCCAGCGGAGTTAGAGCACAGGCTGTGGGTCTCCGCTCCCCTCTTCCTTTAAGGCTGGTCTTGTTTGGCCCCTAGAATTACTATTCCTCTCCCGAACCACAGTTTCTCTCTTCCTAATACACATTCCCACCGGCACAAACCCACCCATCGTTTCTCCCCGTATAGAAAAGAAATAAAAGCTCAGTCACTGCCTCTAACTAGTCCTCACTCGCCCCTTTCTATTTCAAAGAAAACCTCGTAGAAAGAGTGATTTGGTGTCACTCTTTATACTTCACCTTTTACATTTTTCATGAAACTGCTCCCTGTAAGTGGGCCAGATCCAAATCAGCAGTGGTCGTCCTGTTGGTAAATCCTCCTGGGTATTTATTTGAACTCTTCATTTCGAGTGGCATCTGACATCAAAAACCAGTCCCTTGTCCAAATACTCATTTTTCTTCTTGCCTCCACAAAATCCTAACTCGGCTGTCACTTCACAATCTAGAGCCTCAATCCCTGTTCCTGGATACTTCTTGGCTGCCCAGCATAAGATGTTAAAAGAGCTTGCTCCCAGGAATCCTGCGCTACTCTGCCGCACTCCTCATCTGGAGTGAGCTCCTGGAATCCCTCGGCATTGTTACACATCTGTGTGCTGACACCTCTCATGTATGTTTCTCTGGGAGCCACATTCACTCTGATATCCAGACTCCCACACTCCTTTGCCTCCCCACTCTCTACTCAGCTGACGCTTGATCATCTCAAGTTATCAGATTAAGAAGGATTTCTCAGGTAGACATGGTGGAACATGCCTCTAATCATAGCACTCTGGAGGCTGAGGCAGAAGGATTGAAATTCAAGCTTGTACCCAGCAACTTAGCAAATTAGCTGCCATGTCTCAAAATACAAAATGAAAAAGGGGTAAAGGTGTAGTTTAGATTCAGTCCCAGGACTCCCCCCCTCTCCCCCGACACACACACAAGGACTATTATTTTTCCTTCTCCTGCTAACGCAGGAAATGTCACAGTCACACTGTTTCTCAAGTTTCCATCTGAAGAATAGTCCTTGAATTCTGGTTCATAATCATCCTTCCCCTAATCAAGTTTCATAGAGTTAACCTAAAAAGCATATGCTAGTTCTATTGATATCTCCGCAAGTCCGTTGCCAATATCTGGATATCTGGAATCTCTACCTTCCCTCTCATGGATTGCAATAAAGTCCTATTTTCTATTTCAATCGTGTTTGAGATAGTGCATGTGTTTGAAAATCAGCCAATATTAAAACATACACATCTCTGTCCTCTATTGCCCCAGTTCCACCCCTATATTTCAAATGTTAAGTGTTACTGGGTGTCCTTCACAGTCTTGATGTGATCATAAAACATGTGTCCCCTTTACGTTTTGCATGCACATTAGTACATGGTGCTTTCTCTTCTGCTCCTAGTACCTCTCACTTTGCAATTCATCTTGGAGAGCTTTCCATATGGATACTACTTCCTCTTTCTTTAACTAGTTGCTTAGCATTCCATCATATGGCTGTAGCACATTTTACTTAACCAGTGGTCTGCCCTTTTGGCAACTGGGTTGTTTCTAGTCTCTCACTATCTCAAAAGATAATGCAATAACCTTGCCAATAGTATTCTTTCCATATCATCATCTCCATCTTATAAAATACCAAGATTAGAATTACTGAATCAAAGAGAACTGAAAAAAATACCACTATGGCATCTACAGTGGTATTTTGGGAAGTATTTCTTAATGTAAGGCAAACTAGATCACGCTCAGGTCAAAGCTCTCCTGCGGCTTTCCACTATGTAGGTGTGACATATAAATGGCTCCGTCTGGTCTCCAGAGCCTTTTTGCTTTGGGCTATGTCTACTCAGTCCCAGTCCGTGAGCTCTGGCAGTGGTTTATCCAACCTTCAGTGCCTTTGCTGTGATTCATCTCTCTCTCTACCTGGCACAGTCTCCATCCGGGTCTTCATACTGTTCAGTCCTTGTCACCAGATCTGTGTCAGGGTCACCTCCTCAGAGAGGCTTCCAAGCAGCCTTCCACCTTACCCCTCACCACTGCACCCTTTCAGTACATCATTGTGTTTATTTCCTCCATAATTCTTCCTCTTTCTATTCCCTGGTTCTAGAATGGGGCCTAAGACAGCAAGGCCTGTATTTTTAAAAAGGCAAAGAATAACAAATGCTGATGAGGGTGTGGAGAAATGGGAACCCTTATTCGCTGTTGGTAAGGATGTAAGTTAGTGCAACCATTATGGAAAACAGCATAGAAACAGCTCAAAAATTTTTTTTAAAAATACATGGAACTACCATATGACACAGCCATCCTCCTACTGGGTATTTACTCAAAGAAAATAAAATCAGTCTGTCAAAGGAATATCTGCACTTCCAGTGTTCATTGCACCACTGTTCACAATAGTTGAAAAATGGAATCAACCAGAACCTCCATGAGCTCATTAATGGGTAAAAGCAGGGTGGCACTGCTCAGCCATAAAAAGATAAATTTTGTAATTTGCAGAAAGCTGAATCAATTGTACATGACATTAAGTTATATGCAATAAGTCACTCACATAAAGGCAAATACCATGTGATCTCATTCATTTGTGGAGTCTAAAAATCTTGATCTCTTCTAAATATTGAGTAGAACAGTGGTTATCAGAGGCTGGGGCATGGGACGCAAGGAAGGAATTGGGAGAGACTGGCCAACGGCTCAGTTACAATTAGAAGGAATAAGTTCTGAAGTGACATTGCACAGTAGGATAGCAACAGTCAAGAATATTACATTTTCAAGACAACTAGAAGAGAGGATTTTGGATGTTGTTGCTGCAAGGAAGTGATCAATACTTGCAGTGACACATATGCTAAACACCCTGCCATGATCACCACACAGTGTATGTGTGCATGGGTTGAGTCAGTGCACAGTATTCCATAAATGTACACAATTATATCAATGAAAACAACACTTTAAAAAAGAGATTTTATATCACTGAAGAAAAAGGTGTAGAGTTTGACAACAAACACAGGTCAACGTCATAGCATATTAACTTCCAGCATCTTTCCCAAAATGTAATTTTTTACATGGGTGAGATGATGTCGTGTACAATTATATGCAATATAATAATAAATATAATCATTCTGGTCACCCCACACCACACATACAACAGCAGTCCCACCAAATTGCATCACCCAGCATGGCTGCGGCCGTCTTAGCCCATGGAAACACACTCCGTGATGCTCTCCCAAGGACAGAATCTCCTAACTACATTTTTAGGACTTCTCTCCATTGGTAAGCAGCACATGCCTGAATATAACTTTGTATTTTGCTTTTGTTATGTTGTTGTTTGAGCATTTCTCCAGAAAATTAAAATTCTTTGCAAACCCCCTTGTCTACTGAATTCCAGACAGTTACCCTAGAGAAAGATTAATTGTTCATTTTGTTAGAGGTTTAAGTAATTGCCATATTTTTTGTTATTTGAATTAACATAATAACAAATATATTTAAGCATAAACATTTGTAGTTTTGAATATTTTCTAAACTGGATTTACTGAGTTAAAAGGATAAGACCATTTTAAGATATTTTTTATGAAAGATATTTTTATGAAATATTGTGTCAGACAGATTACAATAATGTACATACTTTGTAGTGATAAATCAACCGATCCTTATCAGCTTTAATATTTTTTCAGTATTTACTAATTTACTAGGTTAAATTCTTCCTTATTTAATTGTTACCCATTATAACTAATGAAACTGAATGTTTAGAGAGGTCATCTTTGATTAATGACAGCATTATCAATGCTGATTTCCACAGACTTAGAAACAATTTGCTTATATTGTGCTTGGACCATTCAGTAATCTGGCTGTGAATTTCTGCATTGGGAAAAATATAATGAACAGTGTTGTCAGATTACTACATGAGCACTGCTCGCCTTTTCCCACCTTTGTGGAAAGGTGAACTTCCTTCACAGTGCAGTTTCCAGGAAATGCACTGTACTTCCCTTGTTTCCCACATAGGATGTGATTTTTAGCATCACTGCTATGTCTTCTGAGCATATGGCATCTTTAAATTTTAATGGGCATTTTGAAGGGTTCATGGTGAAGATTCCATATAGAGGCTTTCATTTGGCATTTCCATGAACCATACTTCTATATAGAATCTACTATTCTTTTGGTTAACTTAATTTTATCTCTTCCTTAGGAATGAATCCCTGCATGTATCAGCATCAACAGATTAACATAACTTCTTTCCTCTACAGCTTCAGCTAACCTTCAAGCCATTCTTAAAATTTTCGATAACTGTCTCCCTGGTCAGGTACTCTAGCCAATGATATCAAATTAGCATGTTTAAGGGGTGTTGCACAAATAGCCAGCATTGATTCACAGATGACTTTAAAAATTCAGCAAGCCAAGAATCCTACATTATTGATTCATGCTAACAAAACAACGAAGCATAGCTAATCTTTACAGCACATGCTGGGCAGAATGACATTTACAAATACAGACAGAAGCAAGCCAATTGGATATAATTCTTTAAGGATTAAACTGATGCCTGCAATTAGCCCTGAAAAGGTGAGCAGTCTCACTGCTGGGAATTGCGATTTCTCCATCAGGGTTCAGGTATAATTTGTTTGTCCTTGGTTAACCATGGTGTATTTCTGTCCCACTCACCAGCTAGTTGTTTGGTGTTTCCTATGTCTACTCAGGTTAATTCAACTGGTTTGTAAAGTGCAGCATGGTGCTGCTTCATCTTGCCCCTTTACCTTTAATAACAACTGCCCTGAAGGTGACCATGCCTAGGATCATCACAGTTTGATGCTATCACTATGAAATAGGAGATGAGCCCAAGAAAGGGCATGCTGGGACAAAATGTGGATACATCCCTTTGCACCTCCTTCTCTGCTGGAATTAGACACCACAAGTCTTAGAAAACTTGGAAACTCTTAAAATCTGATGTTTAAGGTTTGTTTCTTTTTTAGCTTAAAGAAATACTTGGGCTTGACTCGTAGCACTTAGTCCTGAAGAACACCTCTGCCTTCTACTTCTGAGTAACTTCAAGGTTAGGCTGACAAACAACACCCAAAGAACAGAAAATCTACTTGATAACCTCTGAGATAACTCTGCAAGTCTTCAAATTCATAATGACTCTGCTTATCAGCAACACATAGCAGTGATGGAGTGGGAAACGTTTTGCAGCCACGGAGTATAACAGAAATCACCTGTGTTTAGAAATCAAATTCTGTCCTGCCATGTATATAGTTGAGCTTAATACATGTTATAATGTCCTAATTTCCCATCCAACCTGTATCCAGCATGGATATTTTGAGACTCTGTTGGAACGGCTCAGGGAAGAGTCTTTTAAAAAAAATATCTTAAGTCTTTTGCCCACATTTGATTGCTCCATGGCAGTCACCCTCTTCCTTGTCTTTCCACAGCATCCTGTTCCTCCCCTACTTTCTGATACGCACTTAGATTCTGGGAACCAGCAATAGCACACCTAAAGAAAAACTGCAGGACAGGACAATTTGGGGGACATAGAAAGAACATTTCTGTAATAGTTGGGACTGTTTTGTTAAAGGTAGGCAAAACACAAACATAAAACTTGAATTATCCTGAAAAATTGAGGTAAAGGTTGGTCATATAGGACATAAGCACTGCCCAAAGAATGCAATATTTTGTGACAGATTCAAACACAGACTTGCAAGCCATAAAACTCATAATTATTCTGTTTACCAGAGAGGTCAGGCACACTGGCAGAATGTTAGTTACTGCAGTGTGCAACTCAGTATGCTAGACTTTCCTTCAGGGAGGAAATCCCTCTCTTTCACTGATGGACTGTGCAGTTTTAAGCAACTAAATGTACTGAGCATCAGTTTTTCTCTCCTGTAAAACAGAGATAATGATGACCATAAGTGTGACCAAGTTCGTGGTTCAAATGACCTCAGGATTCAGCTTCTCTCTTTTAACTGTACCTTGTACTTAGTATGATAGTTAAACTGGCTGTCAATTTGAGTTAGAAACACCCAACTAAATAGTGTCAGTATGGCTCTGAGTGTGGAAGACCCACACTAGAGAAGACTCCAGACCAGTACAAAGAAGGAAGGCTTGCTTCTGTGTCTTTGGAGGAAGCCTAGTCTTCACCTTCACCTTGGACACTGTCTCCTGGCTTCCAGGGAAGACTCTTCAGCCTTGCAGGGTAGACCCTTTGACCTCCTGATACTGGCTCACATGGGACACTACAGTGGGCTAAATACTTTTAACTGGAGACATAAACAGACCTTTTGCACTCTTTCACAACTGACTCTGTGGGTGACCATTGTAAACCAGCCTTGTAAATTCTTGTATATTTGTATATCTTGCATCAAATCTGTTTCTCTAGTAAGTGCTGACTGATACCTTGAGTGCGTGTAACTCTTAGCCTTTTAGATGGCACCCCGCTTCACTGATCTCCTATGAAGTAAAAGCCCAGGTGAGACATCCTGATGCTTTCTGATGACTCTGGGGAGCAAGGTTGCTGACTGAACGCTCATCATTCTCTTTTACCTGAAATCATAGCATCTTCAAAAACTGTGTGGGTAGACAACAGAAGGGAGAGGCTCCCAAACAAAGCAGGAAGCTGTGATCGGAAGATAAAGGAGAGGATGCACAGAAACCAAAGCGTGATTGTTTGCCAGGTTTGTGTGACAGAAAACCAAGTCTACATCAGTGATTTTTTCACCCTAGCTACAGATTAAAACCACCTGAGGAGCTTATAAAGAAAAGACTGTCTGACCTCTAACCCCAGGAAGGTTAAATTAAATGCTTTTCTCTAGGAACTGGATGTTGATAGCTTTTCAAAGCATTCAGCTAATTCTAACATTCAGCTAGGGTTAAGAACCGTGTCTGTGTAGATGTACAAGCACACTTGGTACCCGAACCACACATCCAGATGAGATGCGTGGGTGTGGCAGTTTTCCTTTGGAATCTCTTCTACAGAACTGAAGTCAGAATTCCTATCTAAAACACTGAAAAGAGTTACAGGGTCACATCACTAATTCTGAAGTCGGTGCAGAGCCTCAGCTTTGGAAGATTCAGGTTCCCATGAACTGCAGCCTCCGCTGCTGTCCATTAGCACCAGTGCAGTCTGATGCTGTCAAGTTTTTTCCTGTATATTTCTCAACATTCTGAAATCACAATTTTGTTGAGGAATGGAGTCCAATTTGGAATTTTTTCAAAGTTCTGACTTCCTACATGTTATTCTGAATTCTAATTTAGAAGATCTACAAACATCTCTCTCGCTCTGTGTGTGTGTATGTGTGTGTGTTCTCTACAGTAAGCAGTTCAACTTTCCCCTTGAAAAGTTTACTGGTTTCTTTCCTTGTTTTCATCCTCAAGAATACGCTGCACGTTTTATATGGCCATGCTCCTCTGGGTGCATTCCATGTAACCGGTATGCCTCAAAACACACCGCTGGTTACTGGGCACAACACCCCAGATAATTAGGGAAAACACTTCCAGTTAGAGCACATCTACTCTTAGTTATTTCTATATTTTTTCCACCTGGAGTAAAATCTAGAGGTATAGGTAATAAAACTAAGAAAGCCAGAAAAGAAAATGATGGAAGTAAACCCAAACAAATGTACCATGGCAATAAATGTAAATCTTTTAAGCCTTTCAGCTCCTCATTTAAAGATCATAGACTGAGATTGGGTCAAATTAAAATCCAGTCTTATGCAGTCTGCACCTGCTGGGCCTAAAATAAAGTTATACATTTGGATTTAATGCAAAGATGTGGGCAAACTGGTGCCATCTTAAAGCAAACGGAAACTAAACTTCAGGCTGGACTGAATGTCAAGCACCATAGAACTCCAGTGAAAAATCTTAAAACAAAACAACAGGGCTATTTCATACTAATAAATATGCAATTCACAAGGCAGACAAACATTCATAAATGTTTGCTTGCAGAACTCATGGCTAGCAATACAAAACACAGATGACATAAACACATTAGCATATGAAATTTGAGTAGTTTGTAACACATTAAGTAGACAAAAATAAAGAAGAATATAATATTCAGTTATCAGGTATATATAAGAAAGATATATCACCTGCATAATATAACTAATACTGATTGGACAGATTTTTAAACATGATATCAAGAATATAATGAAATGTTTTTTAAAAGTATAATTAATATAAATTCCAAACTTTATATCATATAAGGTCACACTCAAAGCAACAAAATCCAATTTGTGGTAGATCAGGTCACATTTTCTAGAGTTATATAGAAAAATAATCATTTAGAAGAATATTTTAATATATACATATATAAAATATTATTCTCTGAGCATACATATGTAGAATATATTCTTTAACGTCTAAACAAACACATTGTAAAAGTTTCATACTAGAAACAAAACAGAAAACCAAAATCTAAGTTTTGCAAATGGAAATTCTCTATCCTAAATAATATATTAACTAAAGAGAAATTAAATTATTAACCACAGATTACTTAGAAGTTAATACCTTGAAAAAACACAATATAAGAAATACCTTGAAAAAACATACAAAAATGTTATAATCTAAGGTCACAGACTTAAATTTTACTAAAGAAAAGAAAAAGTGAAAAGAATTTAAGAAAATGCATCAGGGAGGTTTCTTTTGAGAGCCAGCAAAGGAAAACTAAGAAAAAAATAAAGAAAACTGAAGAACAGATTTTTTAAAATCCAATAACTCAGGGTCTTTGGGCTCTGAAGCCCCTCCCACCTCACAGTAGCTGTCTGTCATTTTTCTTTTCCACCTTTCCCTCAAATAAACTGTCCTTTATTATATTTTTTAAAAACCCAGAGCTCAGCAAATGAGTTAAATAGGAGGATGACAGAAGGATAGTGACAGGGGAAAGGTCATCCAAGTGGCAAGTGTCACAGAGGTGGAGGTCAAATTCTGCTCTCCTGCTCCATAAGCGAAGCTCCCAGCCAAGGCTTTATACAGCCTCTCAGTACCAAGGAGAAGTAATCAGATAATGAGCTATGAACAAAGGTGAGATAGCACAGTAATAAAATACAACTGTACGTGAAGTAAATCTGAAAAATTTAATGATATGGATGGTTTTCTAGGCAGAGATGAATTATAAAAATGGGCCCATGGGAATTTGAGCATATCAATAACTTTGGGGAAAAGTGAATACATTTTGCAAAAATAATCTGAAGAAGATGCTGGACCTGAATTATTCAAAATGCTAATTATTTCACTATTCTAAAAAATAAGTAACAGCCATGCCATGCAGCTATTTAGGAAGAGATTTTGAAAGGAAAAAAATATGTCCTGATTTCTTTAGGGACAGCATCAGTCTATTGCTAAGATCTAATAGCAATAGCCAAAGAAAAAGAAAGCTCTAATACAATATTACTTATTGAGATAGTCGTAAACATGCTGAATAAAATACCAGCAAACGTAACTCAGCTATGCTTTAGAGAAATAATTCACCATGACCAAACAGATTTTATTCCCAGAAGCTAAGGTGGATTTAATATTAGGAATAATTTAATATTCAGAAATATATTAATATAATTTATCATATCAGTGGGTCAAAGGAGAAAGACCATCATCAAATATCAAAAGGGTTTTGACAAAATTCAATTCTATCTCTGACTTATATTTTAAAAATGCGGAAGTCATGGAGTAGAAGAGTGCTTTGCTAACCTTACAAAGACTAGATCTCACATGTCAACCAACATTTTACCGAATCACCAAAGCCAGCACCATTTTGTGCTAAAGTCCTGGATAAAACAGAGCTCCCTGCTTTTCAATAGTATTAGACCATCGAGAGGACAAGTGCAAAAGCAGGTGTGCAGGTGACCAGCAGCTGGAGTCACAGGCATCGGGCTCAGTCCCGGGTTCACCCTCAGCTCCTTGTGTACTAAGAATCGAGTATTTATTTGCTAAACTGTTCAGTTGTTTTCCTCTGTCCTGGGGGTGGAAATATCTGCCTCATAAAGGACAATGAGGATCACTTAAGCAAATGCAGACATAATCCTTGGCATGGTGCCTGACTTGGGCCAAGCCTGAATTATGCCTGATCTTCGGATCAGTTGCAAATGATATGAATGTAAACCTAGAACATCCACAAACCATAATACCAAAGAATTCAACAGGATGTCCACAGCCTGCATAAATACACACAAATAGCTGTGAAAATCAGCTAGAAACAGAAGCCTCTCAATGGGCCTTCTGCCTCTTGTTACAGGAGCACTGCACATACGCCTACTGGAAGGCCCTGCCCAGCCCCCCTTGGACCTGGCCTTGCTCAGTCATAATATGTAATTGTTGTCTAGACTTAAATCTATTTCACAATCCTCATGGAAGCTTTTCCTGACTTCCAGCCCAACATTACTGTGTATTTTTATCTGGACCACCTTCCTTACAAGTCTTATCACAGCAGAAGCTCCATACTTTTATACAAATTTTACTGATGCTTGTTCTCCCTTGAGGGATAAGTTCTCAGAGCACATTATGCAGCTATTAAAATTATGTTTATGTAAAGGAATTTACCATCTACATGCATCATATAAATTGGTATTTAATCATAAAATCCTCAGTTTAAAAGTACCCACTGATATATGGTATATATAAAAAATATAAGGATACTCATCCATTAATGCTATCTATTAATAGTAATAGATTTTTAAATTCTTTTTCACATTCAATAACGCCTTTAAACATTTAATCATTTGATACGATATCAACTAATACTTTTTATACTTCAAATAATACACAGGCATGTGTCCAATGTCTAAATTTGAAAAGATCTTGGAATAGGCATTTTTCTGTTTGGTGACGTGTGTCTTGGTGGCACATTACCGATGCTGACCACATACCAACACACATGTTACATAGAACTGCCGTTCACAGGGAAGAGATCAATGGCTTGAATAAGAGAGCCAACAACGATGATAAAAGCGGGAGAAATATTTCCATTTCTCAACTGTAAGAATGAGGGCGCCTCTCAGCCCCAAAGAATCTCTCGTACACACACACACACACACACAATGTCACAGAAGGTTAGCAAATACACAGTGAGCATCTATTACGTAGGTCAGCCTTGTAGTCAGTGCTGTGAGGCCTTAGTCTCTGCTCGTGATGAAGTCATTTGTCACCAAAACCAACACAACGACAAAAGAAAAACAACAGCACAGAGCAGGTGGCAGTAGCTTTGCACAGCCTCAGAGTTCTGCCTTCCTACCCGTCACATGAAGCCAGTGGGCTCGCAGTGGGGGTGGGAGTCAGTTCCCCTTCTTTCTCCACTGCAGCAGCACAGACAGAGCAGTGCTGGATGATTCTAATGAAACACGCAAAAGCCTTAGTCATGTCACACCCCTTTGCCATCTCTGCCCCCCACTGCTGCATCCCCACCCTCGTCTAGTCTAGCCACATGATTTCTATGTCTACCAAAGCTTCTTAAAACACCTGTCTCCTCTGTCCTTGACATTTGATTCTGCTTCTCCTCCGCAGGCTATCTCTCCTGGCCAGCCATGCCTGAGTCCGTCCCTTGCTCTCTTGTCTCCTATGGCCCTTCGGTCATCTTCACCATAGACTACTTTCTGCTAACCACTTCTCGTTATCCCGCAGACAAAAGCTCTTCGAGGCCATGTTTCATGCCTCTCCATATGCCCAACTTCTGCTTCTGTACCCGAACATACTCTGTGTTCACTACATACATGGCCCACTCAATGGATGCCAAAATGAAAGAATGAACAAATGAAATTCACCTCTAGGCACCTTCACCACCTTGAATTGCTGTTGTTCAAGCTGTTCCATGCAATTGGGCTGCTTTTCCTCTACTAATATTCCTGTGTTTAAATTCTAAGCTTCTCCTTATAGGTCTAGAACAAATACCATCTACTCCATGAAAACTCCCCTGGCTTGTCAATTACTAACAACTTCTTCCAATTTTTGTAAGTCCTGCATCAGGATTTCCCATGCCAGTCCACCCTAATTAGATTTAGTACTACTGTGATTATATCCGCATTAATCAATACTCTCTTTGATGATAGCAACTGTGTGTCTCCTTTATGTTGAGCCCTCCCCTCTCAGTACCCATCATTCTGTAGACAACAAATTAACCAACAGCAAGTAAATGGATCCATGCAGCAGAATACTGGCTTGGAGGCGTTAGACCCCTGTTTGTTCCCCATGATTAGATTTGGCAGATGTAGACAGAATGGGAAGTGAGAAAGACAAACTTCTGAGTCTTACTCAGAGCTCAAATATCCCCATCCTACTTATAGTCCTTCTTGTGGGACTTTTTAAAACTTGGCCTTGCATAATACATACGTTATTTGCACTATCTGAATAAACTCCAGCTTTCAGGAAGAAACACGAGACTGTCACCTGGGGAGACATCATTGATGAAATGCGTTCTGGAAATACATTCTCCCTGGAGAAGGATGCTGGCCCCTGCAGTCAGCCCATCAAAGCAAACCTCTGAAGAGAGAAGAGTGGGTGAGGACACACCAAGCACTGGTTGCCCTTGTGCTCCTCCAACTTTTAGGCCTCCCCAATACACTATTTTTCGCCTCTGCCTGGGCTGGGTCTTGGCGGCTCCTGGAGCAATAAGGGGAGCTATTTTGGGGAGACAGTTGAAACTTGGCGAGTCCTCCTACAGATCAGCAATAGCTGCTTGAAATGTGAAATGCCTCCCAGATGGAGATACTTAGCATTTGTAGGAGGAATAATTTGGAGGAGAAAAATGCATTTGTCTTTTTGGCATCCTGTGGATTCCATTGGAGAAGACAGAGAACACTGTGAATCCTGCTGTCCACATGTCAGTGTTTTCTTCAAATTTTGCAAGTCTTGGGTAACCTCACTACTTCTTCTTCTGGGATTATAAAGTTTTGGAGGTGCCGTGGTTCAAGCACAAAGTGTGTGGAGCTGGGATTCCAAAGTCAAAGCATTCCCGGAAACCACCAAGGCTCCTCCTCCTGTCTGTCATTGGTAAGTGCTTAAATCACTAGACCAGATGCCTTCCTCTTGAGCATGATCTTTGTATTCAGGGAAGCTTGAGAAATAAATGTATTTCAGATTAGGTGAGAGAACCAGGCATTGAGGTGCATGGGTTCTGCACTTGCTCTGTTCACTAACTTTCTTTGTGGCCACAGGCAAACCACCCTGCCTCAAAAAACCTCAGTTTTCCCCCATGCAAAATGGAAGGATTGGACTGAGTTGTCTTTAAATGTTTCTCTAACAAAAGAATATTGTTACGGCTCTAACCATCATGGCTAACACAGAATAAAGCTGATATTATTTTATAGGAGAAGTCATAGATTTTTCCTTCAGTTTGTTAGGAAGAGGAAATCTTACTGGGTCGTTCATCATGCCCCATATTCATGGCAAGAATAAAGTAGATTCTTAACAAAAAAAAAAAAATGGACTCACTAACATTCCTGGGCCCAGCGTCCACCAATAAACCTCATCAGTAAGGATCTGCTTTGACTGCAGTAATCCAAAAAGAAATATCGCACTCACTCTGACACAGAGTAACTGGGCAAGTGCAGGTAAGTGTTGCACATCACACTGGCAGGTGCAGTGAGCTTCCCTTATTGTCTCTGACTTGTCCACATTTTTCAGGGATGGCTGTAGGGATGGGAGTGTAGTGGTACATTTAGTCCAGATCCAGTAAGAAAGGAGATGGCAGCCAGCCAGAGGAATTAAGTTCCCCTGAAACTGGTGAAAGCCTGAGGCCAGTACTTCTCCCAAAAGGTAGGATGGGAAGAGTTCACAGACATCAACACAGAAACCCTGCTGTAAGAAAGGAAGAGACAGGTATGTCCTGTTATAAAAAAAAAGAAAGGCAACAAACATGGCAGAGACATTTCCTGGTGGATTCCAAGATTTGCAAAACTGGAAGACTGAAATGCTGACATACACTGTAAGAGTCCTTGACAGAAAAGGATGTGGTGACTGGTTGCGAGACTGGTGATTGCTCTTCAAGCTAAAGTCCACTTGGTTGTCCGAACATATATAGGTAGTCTCCCTACTTTATATATAATTCATCTGTTTTCTAGGATTTTGATAGGTAATTATGAATGTCACATTTCAGATTTTCTAACTAGGAAAGACTAGGTAGTCATGCCACTCAGGAAAATAAAGGAACATCTTCCTAGCACTGTTGAATTATGACATTCTTGTGACGACCAAGAGATATTTACTAAGACTGCGGTGCACAGGTGCTCTCCCACATGATGAGATACTGCACTGTATAGGGCAGACGCAGTGCCTAATCTTTCAGTGCTTACCAACAAGCAGGACCGATGAGAACCCCAGTGCAACCGCTCACCTACCCCTGGTGAGGAAAGTGGCAGTCACAGCAATTTTCCCAAGAAGGAACAGCATGCAAAGGATAGACACAGTGACCCAAATTGACCTGCATTGACCTGCAATGGTCCTCCTTCCACCAAAAGGAGATAATGAAAGTCTCCCACTTTCAGATCACAGTCCCAACCCCAATGACACTGGCATTTGATTTGTTAAATCCAAAGAAATCAGACAGTGTATGCCTTTGCCACCTGTTGCTTGATCCCATTCTTGATCTAGCTGTCTCTCCTCAGAGACATCTATGCTAACCTTCCAGCAGCCCCAAATGGTTGCTTATAACAGTAGCCCAGAACACAGCTGGTTGGCATTTCCTAGAGCTACCAACTTAAAGAAAACCCTGCTAACACTTGAAGTAAATACATCAAGGACTTGGGTTTCTAGCACTGAATTCATTCTATCTATCTATCTATTTATCAATCATCTATCTTTTATCTATCTACAGTGAAAGGGATTTTTTAATAATTAAAAGAATTCATCAAAATTCCCCAGATTCCCACACAATCAGACATCAATAATTCATTTTAGGGCCACATGTCCTTAGTTTCTTGCTATCTGCTAGTGGGCTTTGGGGACTGTCACTTTGACTTTCGGCACTCACTGTCTTGGCCAGAATGAAGCACATGCTGAGAATCACTCGGCAAATGGCCAGACACACCCCGGATTCCCCGTCCCTTAAAAGGAGCTTGGAGAGTCTGCTAACAGCCAGTTCATTCTAACTGACCTCCCAGTAGGCTCATCACAGGAATTTTATGTCAGAAGCTGGTTTTCTTTAACTGATTTTACCTTGCAAGCAGGGAATCACTTGTGAGGAGTAAAGCACGATGAGGTTTTAAGATGGGTAAATGTAGGTTCAATCCCAGCTCCTGGATGCACTTGCTGTGTACTATCAGGGAAGTCAGCCCACCTTTCTTGTTCTAGTTAACTCTTTTTTGCAGTTGGAAGCATCTCTCCCTTGTTTTAAAATATCTATATTGGCTGAAGTAATATAATTACATTGTTTTCCAAGAATCGTGTCGTGCTAAAAGTATTTTAATGAAAACTGATGGTTTCCACCTTTACCACCCCTGACTCCTGCTCTTGAGGCAGCTGCTCGTGACCCTGCCAGCCCATGTTCATTCTAGTGCACCGATCAAAATGCTGCAGACTGTCTGGGTCTCTCTCTTCTGCACTGAAGAATCCTGCCAAGCATGGCAGCTGTAGTGGAAAACATGGCGCTGAGAAGCTGGGTGCAGGTTCCAGGCACACAGGGATGGGGCTTGCTGTTCACAGGCAAGGTTCCTGGGGAGTGGTAGGGGAGTGAGTCAGTCTATCATTTGGAAACCACCAAGTTTCTGTACTTTGACGTCATTTCTCACAGTGCTCCAGCTCCTCCACAAATATCCTCCAAGGTTTTGGGCGAAGAGTGTGGAACCGAACAATCCAACAGTTTATCCTTTCCTCTTTACACTTGGCCATTCCGGTGGTCCCTGGAGTCCTGAGCCTTCTTTTTACCCACAGGACTCCACATCTGTGTGGCAAAAAGGGAGGTGACTGTGTGAGGTGAGGAGGGGACCTGGTGAGCCACACCTCCCCACGCAGTTTCTAGGTCTGCATCTGTCTCACTGTCACTTACCCTGGGCCTTAAGATACCTGCAATGTGATTGGCTCTGCTCCTCAGCATCACTGGTCACCTCTTTTTCTCTTTCCCTCTCTATCTCCTCCTCCCTCCCTTTCTTTCTTCCTTCCTTCTACCTTCCCAGTGAGATAGAAGAAGGGAAAAGAGAAACTCAGGTGCTCTTTACTCCCCCTCTTTACTTTATAAAGACAAGTTCTGTAGGAAGAGCTCCCATGTAAGCATGTGGAGTCCTTTGCTGAGCACCTGGCACACATTTAAATGTTCAGCCACTGTTTCTCCTGCACCGTGCTTCCCAGCACTGCCCCAGACATCCCCTGGCATTGCCATAGCAGGGAATCTTTGTCCTGAGAGTCATCAGAGCTTTAGGAGAGCCTTAGAGCTCACAGTGCATCGCAGGGGACGATGGGGGCAGAGGTCTGACATGCATTTTCTCAAGGTTAGTCATTTAACTCCATTACAATTTTTAAAATAATTTTTATACCTTTTCAACACCAGGGATGGAAACCAGGAGCATTTTACTGTGGAGCCACATCTCTGGCCCTTTTTAAATTTTTAAAAATGTGTTTTAAGTGTTAAAACAGAGTTTCACTAACTTGAGAAGCTGCCCAGGTTTGGCTAGGTCCTCTGGCCTCACTCAGCCTCTCAGAGTCCCAGGGTTAGGAATGTATGCCAACATGCCCTACTAACATTATTATTTTAATGGTGCATATATATGGGGTACAGTATGATAATTTGATATGTATATGTGGTGTGTGGTGATCAAAACAGGATAGTTAACATTTTCATCTTTTTAAGAGATATTTTTAAAACATTTTGATTAATATATATTAAATATTAAATAAGTATAGATAGTAACCCCCAAGATAATTTTACCAGGCAGATATTATTTTATTATTCCTATTACGTGCTCACAGTCTTAGTGTCCATGTACTATAACAATGGCTTGGAAGAGTGTCTTAATGGGGAGGAAGGAAAAAGAGGTTAAAAATATCCCTTGATCCTCTGCAAGTGTGACAGTGAATTTTGATTATCAACCTAATTGATTCGAGAATTGCCTAGGAGATTAGTAAAACACATTTTGGGGTGTGACTGTGGGTCCTGGAAGTATGACGCTGGGGTTCCTGTGTGGTCCGGGCCCACCCTCTCTGGCTTGTTCCATCTCTCTGCCTCTGGCTGCCATAGGGTGAGCAGCTGTCCTCTCTCACAGCTTCCCCCACGATGTCTCTGCCTTGGAGGGAAACATCATGAACCATGAAACCTCTGAAACCGTGGGCCTCCTTGAAGTCGCAGGAGTCAGGTACATTGTCCCACAATGGAAAGGTGACACATACAACCAGACATCAGACATGGAAATAATATAACTGTCCCACCCTCTGGAAGCACCACCAGCATGTGCTAAAAGGTCTAGAATTCTCCTCACACGATCACACACACACACACACATACACACACACACACACACACACACATGCACAAAACAGTAACTAATAGGCGAAACCACCATCCCCAGGTTTCCTGGAGCCTGAGCCCCCCTGCAGGGCCTCCAATCAATACAAGGCTGGCTGGCTGCAGCTTGGCTGAGTTCCTAAGATTACAAATGAAAACCAACCCCCAGAGGGCTGCGCTCCTGCACTGTAGCACCAAGGAAAGTATCATTCCAGCTTACACTCATCCTTCTGATCAGCTTTTCCCCAATGGCTGCGCTTGTAACTTACTTTTAGATCTTCCAATTCTATTAACACACACACACACACACACACACACACACACACACACACACACACACAAACTTATGTGGATCTAGTATCCCTCATCTCGCTAAGGTGTTCTCTCTCCCTGATAACTTGATAACTTCAAGATACTGCTTTTTTGCAGCTGCTCCAAAGGGAAGAGCTCTTTTGATAGTGTTAAACAATATATATTGAATAAAGAAAATAGCAATAATAACTATTATTATGTGTTTATTGTGACAATTTCTAGTTATTACATCCCAAACCTGTGTGGGATACTGTGCTAGGCACTACGTAGACAGTAGTGGACATCATGGCCAAGCTTCTCAAAACCGCACAGCTCAAGTATGGATATCTCTTCCTCCCTAGCTAGGAAACTGGATTTTAGAAGTGGTGAGCAACTTGCTTGAGGTCACACAGCCAATTCAGAGGGATCCACACCCAAATCTTTCAACCCAAGAGCTCAGGGTCCCCCAAATAACATGATGCTACAGGGAACCGAGTGGGCATAGGCAGAGCTGGCCGGGGCATCAGTAAGGATTTGAGTTCCAAGGACCATCGTGTTATATTACAAAGACTCCCAGGACCTTCAGCAGCAGACAGCATTTGAACAAATGCTTCCATGCGGAACCTTCAGGTTTTAGACAAAGGAATACTAAAACAAAAGGGGAAAGTGATGAAGCCAAAGAACAGAATGCGGGCGAATTTAGGGTGCAGTGTCACTGGGGGTCTGCAGCCCAGGATGACGTACTGGGAAGATTCTCCTCCAGCATCTTCCTGGGAGGACCTTCCCTATGGGCTGCCCTTCCACACACCCTTGGCAGCTGTCAGCCCTGCTGCTCTTTCAGTGTCTGGGGCCTGAAGAAGGGATAGTCTCAAAACACTGGTTTTTTCTCTGTTATCAGCTCCAGCAATTAGAAAAAGTTTCTGCTGTGATAAATAAAAACCTGCCCTTCGCCTCCTTCTGCGTCCACAGTAATAACTTAAATAACAGCAAGATGGAATGATAAGATATTCTGTGTCTCAAGGGCTTTTGGTATAATCTGACCTAATCTTCAAAGCAGCCTCAAAATTTAGGATCACCAAGTCTTTCTAGGGTGTGGAAGAAGCAGAGCCAGCCCAGTGGAGTACCCTGTCCAAAAGCACAGAGACAGAAAACGGCAGAGCCAGGAAGAACAGCTGAGCCTACCACAGCCAAAGCTCTTGACCCATAGCAAGAGACAAGAACAAACGTACGCCCTGCCCTCCTGACTCTTTCAACTGTTCATTTTTTTAAAGGGACCAGTCATGGAATCGCTGGTTTCCCAAGTTCTAAGATAAGAAGGGCTGGGAACATCAGGTTTATTCTCATAGCATCTTTGTGGCTGCTTAACATGTCAGCTGGAGAGTGTGCAGCCAGCCCATCTGGTCCTTTCTGGAGAACACTGTGTCTCAGGGAAAGGAGCTCTTTGGTTGCTGGAGGTAAAGTGATACTGGGCTACAGTCAGTCTCCTGGTCCTAGAGTATCCAGGACAGGTGAGAGTGCAGGTCTCTCCCTTTCAATGGAGCCACAGGACAGGGCTGGGGTCACACTGTGATGAAGGAGCAGAACTTCAGCTTAAACAAGGTTGAGAGCAAAGAAATAGGTTCAACTACACCGTCAAAAGCCACAGAAAGCTGAATCACACCTAGAGCTTAAAAACCACCCCATTACCCCGGCCCCCTCCACACAAGTCACACTGGCTTTCTGTTAGTCCCCGGTCCTCCGCGTACTTCCTCCTGTCGTAGGACTTTTGAACGGGCTGCTCCCTGTAGCCTGGAGTGCCCTCGCTTCTCTTTGTCCCAGTAATCTCCAGTCATTCTTTAAACTTCAACTCAATCCTTTCCCAACTTTTCAGGCCAGATCAAAAGCCCACATGTGAAATTTTCCTAGTACCAAACACATTTGCTTTCTAGTGCTCATCACTTTTGCAATTTTACATTTATTTCAATGTTTATTTAATGACTATTTGTGTCCCCCATTGGCCATAAGTTTTATAAGAACAAACCAGATTTTCTAGTTTTTTACCATTGTTTTCTTGATCCCCGGCAAAATGCCTAGAACAGAGTAGCGACTCAATAAATGTTGTTTTGAACTGGAAGATGAATAAATTGATAGATAGACTAGGAAAAATCAAAGACACATCAGTATGGGCAAGAGTCAGAGAAACTGGCATGAGTACTTGAGCCTGTTAAAACTGCCAGGCCCTTCTCCTGGGGCTGTTGGATATGGTTACTTTGTGCAGTTGGTATCCCCTGGCTTTATACAGTGTGTACATGAAGAGCTATGTCTGACAACCCTGCCAGGGCTTCCTTACTGTCTAAGGCTCTTTGCATAGATATGCCAGATCTAATTACCAGTCAGAGGCAGAACAGGCACACTTCATTGGGTGCTACCCTTTTGAAGCAATTCTCTTCCATTCACTATATTGGTTTCCATGAACCTCAGTGACTCTAGAGCCTCCACTTGTGTGACAGTGAGTACAAGGTGACCACCTTAAAAACTAGACATCGTCCCGAGTTCTATTTATAAAGCTGCCTCAGAGATGATCAGCTTTATGCCTGCATTTGACCATACTCAGAAGAAAACTCATTGCCACTTCCCCATGGGAAATCCATATCTCTTTTTAAACTTTTACTAATACATGTTTGCGGTACACAAAGTGTACATTCATCTTGGGGACTAGGTGTATGTACACAACACAGCTTGGTTTTTTTTACACTTGATCTTAGCCAGAAGGACAAGAAGTGATTGTTTCTTTTTTTCACCCCGGTTCTCATTCCTGCCACTTTCCACCCTCCATGTCAAAATCCCCTTCCCGACTTTAATTCTTCTTGTTATTATTCGTAGCTCATATTTATGACATATTATGTAATGCTTATAGTCACTGTGGCACATAGTATTTATTTTTCTTTCTTTCTTTTTTTTTTTTTTTTTTTTTGAGACAAGGTCTATGTAGTCCGGGCTGGCCTTGAACTCACTATAGAGCCCAGGCTGGCCTCAAACTCTGGGCAGTGCTCCTCCCTCAGCTTTCTGAGTGCTACCCAGAAGCATCTCTAAATTGTTCTTACTTCCGCTTCCCCTCCCTCCCTCCCCTCAGTCTCCTGGAACCTCTGCCCATGTGTTTCTTTCCACCCCCTTTTTTTTAATGTAGCTCTTTGTACTTTGCGTTACTCAGATGAGAGATATCATATGGTATTTAAGCTTGTGTGTCTGATTTATTTCACCTAACATCTCGTATCTCTTTAAGGTTTTCATTCCCATGAGACACTGGCAGAACTCTTTGCTGTGGTACCAGTTTATTCCCCACTGACCTTCTAGCTCCCTGATATGCAATGCAAGGAGAAATTTGCTCTTTGAGATTCTGAGAAGACCCAGAAACAAAACTCTGGGCCAGTTCAGAAGGTAAGGATCAATTGTCTAGTCCCCTGCCTACACAGGGCACATGTGAGTGATCTACTTTGAAAATCAGATGTGTTCTTATGAGGGGCAGGTCTTATAAGACCTCCCTCAGCAAATCCATCTATTTCATTTGGAATGCCTTCAGCTGCAAGTAATAGAGCGTCAAATTACCAAATACATCACTGCCTTCCCAGAAGACTTGGTTCAGGGTCATCATCTCTGCAATCTCATGGCTTTCTCCTACTGGACTATTCTACTTCTGGGCATCACACCCAGAGTCTAGCAACATAAAGTGGGCAACCTGCACATGCACATATGTGTATGCTTCTGAGACAATATTAACAGTAGGGGACTGTACCAGGTCCATCCATCCCCTGATAGCAGGAAAACAGAAACTCACCCAGAAGCCTCTCAACAAACTCTGTTCACTTTCTTGGACTGCTAGCTTCTGGGGAATCTGGGAAAGACAGAGTTTTGGTTAGGTTCTGTTTACCCTGAAAAAACTGGAGTTATTTTTTACTAAGCAAGAAGAGTAAATCAATATGAGATAAGCATTCTTCTGAATTCTCAAAGCAAAGCAGTTTGGGTAACTCGAATTAACAACTCTCTCAGAGCACCTCAGGTGTTCAAGCAGCTCTCTGCAAAGACGTCTTTTATCAAGGAAGGCTCCAACTTCCTGTCAGGAATTTTCAAATAACAATGGTAAAAGATAGCTAAAATATGCTTGAATTGGTAGTCAGGGGTTTACTCATTCATTTTTCTATGAAGATAGATGTACAATGTAATTCCATGGGTAACTGGAATCTGATTTGTGAAAATGATTGTTTAAATAAATAATTATGCTCTAGGACACATTGATCACCTAGAATGTATGAAGTCCAGCCATATCCTAGTGGGATTAGATTGGAGAAAGTGACCCATCTCAAGGAAACCTTTACATACATACCAATTCTATCTCAGTCTGACTTTCCAGGGTTTGTTTACCTGAGCTCTTGTAACAAATCTGCTGAAAACACTTCAGCTTCAAGATTCTGCCAGCAGTGAGCCCAGGATGCTGGGTAATGTGAGTAAAGAAGCTATGGAAAGGAATTTTTTAAATTAGGCATGGTGTCCTTGGAATCCTTGCTTTGTTACTTATTTGCTTTTGTCATTAGGCAACTTGTCTGATCTCCCTGGACTTCAGCTTCCTCCAATGATCCCAGGAACATCAACGCTTCAGTGAGTGACTTTGCAAGAGAAATGACATTTGTAAAATACCTAGTATGGGATAGATGTTCAGAAAACGTTGCTCTTATTAAAATCCCTTTAAGAAGGCAGAGATTAAGACATCAAATTCTAATTTTTACCAAAGCCTAGCAGATCCAAAAATTCAGAGAAAAGAACTTTGTCTTTGGAATCTACTACAGGTCGTGTTCCAATCCCATCTCTCCTATTTGGTAGCTTTGGATAATTTAACTTCTCCTCTTTGAAGTTTCTTCTTTTATCTGTGAAATGGATCAAAGGAGAGCTGCCTTATTTAGCTGACTACATATTCAACAAACATATATGCTATGTGAAGACAACTGGGGATAAAATATTCACAAGATGTAATTCTTTCCTCTAGTACTTAATGTCTAACAGAAGGGCTGGGGATATAGCTCAGTGGAATAAGCGCCTGCCAGGCAAGCGCAAGCTCCTGAGTTCAATCCCTGGTACTGAGAGAGATCCGGGGAAGATGGCGACCGGGTGAGCAGCAAGGGAGCGAACCTCCTTAATAAACACCACCAGCTCGAGACAGACTGGGTGAGCGTGAATGCCGGAACCTCGGCTGGGAAGTTTAAACTGGGCGTATTTCTCTGAGATGCCGGGGGAGATGTGGTAGGGCGGACCAGGCTGCCGGGGCGAGACGTGGGAAA
>PVLD010018229.1:0-39601 GCA_004027595.1 Dinomys branickii | reverse complement strand
GTGGGGTTCTGAGCGGGATCCCGGAGCGCTGCCCGGTTTGGCGCAGTTTGTCCCAGTAGCACGTTCTCTGTCGGGTTCAGGAGCTGAAGCCGTTCTTCCCTCCACACTCGCTCTCTCGGCTGGTCGTCTTCTTCCCGGAAGTCCTTATTTCTGTCTTCATATTGCTATATTTCATTGTTTGGGTGGTAATCCTCTGGGAGGTTCTCTCTCTGCTGCCTACCCGGTCGCCATCTTCCCGGAAGTCCCCACCTTTTGTATTTCTATCTTGCCCACAAGTTTGCCAAATGTCTGGCTCAAAGCAGAACATTTACAAAGCTCCTCTGATACGTTTCTAGGAGCAGTCTTTCCTTGGGATAGCTCCATCAAAGGTAAATTATTGGATCAAATGGTACAAAGTTTTTAAGACTCTTCATGTAATTTGGGCATTTAAGTAGATGATATTGGATACAGAAAATTCAGGGAAAGATATCAGACAGTTGCCTTTGAGTTCTTTAATGGCATTTTGTAAACACTGGGTCTGACACATTTACAGTTTATGGAATCAAGGTGACCAATGTTAAGAAAAAAGAAGAGAAGAGATCATACTGCACTGCACATTTAAGAAGAGAAATGATAATTTTATGTGTAACTGGGCCACAGTATGTTTCAGGTCATGGTCAAAGGTTTGAAGGCAACTGGCCTAGATCCTGTTGGAAACTCGTCCCATCTCACTTGCTTATGAAGGGTCTGAAATGTTCACAGCAGGATCACTGAGCCTTCTCAGAATCGTGTCCTATGCCTCCCTCCCAGAGGTCCTCCTACCCTGCAAGACCTATACCTAAGAAAGGCACTCAAAAGCCTCTGGGAGCTGCTGCAGGCCCACGGCCAGCCCTCTCCTGGCTGCTTTCCACAGCTTGACATGGTTCCCAAGAGCAGGCAGCACTGCTGGGTTTGCCCAGACCCCTCTTAGTTTGGAAGGGAAAGGGGAGCCGAGTTGGCAACGTCTTCTTCCCTGTTCCTGCAGTTGCAGCACACAGAGAGAGAATATCTTCGTCATTAGGCATTTAAGTTTTCTTTCTATTCCACTTAATATAATTATGCACTTGGCTGACGGCTTTTCATGTCAAAGAGACAACGTCTTAAGAGAACAAAAAGAAGGACTCGCACAGGCACCAGGAAAGAAAGCTGAGAGGATCAGGAAGAGGTTCAGCAATGCAGGAGATCCAGCGGCATCAATTAGGAAAACGTGTCAACACCTACAAGCTGACTTGGCCACGGTTCCTCAGCATTCGCGGCGTGAGTCAGAAAAGAGGCAAGCCCCAGACGTGAGACTCCTCGCGCCTGTTTGACTAACACAGACAAGAATAGAAAGGATCGAGTCACATCCTAACACGGTATCAGCCTTTGAACCACGCAGGAGACGTTAAAACAGTCATCTGCCTGTGAAGAATTGTGAAAAGCGAAACTCCTGTCTTCTGAGAGAGCAAAACTGGAGACAGCATCCTCTCCACGTGAGGCTACACTACACGGGGCTTTCTTTGGCCATGGAATACAAAGCGCCACCTCCCACCCTCATACCACCTTCTTTAGTTTCTGTGGAGATTTATTTTTTTTTATTTATTTTTTTTTTTTTTGCGGTACTGGGGATCGAACTCAGGATCCTGCGCTTGCTAGGCAAGCACTTATTCCACTGAGCTATATCTCCAGCCCCTCTGTGGAGATTTAATAACATTCAGAATTAGTCTCACAGAAGCTGAGACCTTGGCCATCTACCCAACCTTAGAACAGTACAGGTAATGTTCCTGGAATACTTACAACAAGCCAGTCACACTCGAGTGTTTTACATGTCTGCAATCAGTTACATGCTCGCAGCCCTCTGGCGGACTGTTAATATTGTTCCTGATATCTAGGGGCTGCTGGGAAGAGCCGGGGCTCCACAGCCTGCCCCCGACCTTCACAGCCTCCAGCCTTCCCTGGTGGGAGCTCAGTGATGTTTGCTAAACGGACAAACACTTGTGTCCATGAGGTTTAAGGAGTAACCCAACAGGAGAGCAGGGACAAAGGATTACCGTTCATAACATATACATGTGGACATAGATGCTAAGAAGACAGCCTTGTTATAATCACAGAAATGCAAACTTAACTAATAACAAGATCTGTAGTTGAGCTATTCAAAATATTTAAAAGAATAACAATACTCTATTTCATTGAAGCCATATAGAAATGGATTTCTCGTCTAAGCACAAGAGTGTAAGTAAATTCATACAAACCTTTTAGAGAAAATCAGTTAATAACCATGAAAAATTAAAGTGGATATTGCCTTTGACCCAAAAGTTAATCTTCTAGACATGTTTCATATAAAAGTATTTGCAAATGTATCCAGTTATTTTGATGGGCACATCTGTTACAGTATTGTTTACAAGAGCAAATATTAGTAACAACCTAAATGACCATCAGTAAGGAACAGTAGCAAACCAAATAAATTAATAAGTGTAGGGAAGAAATTTTGCTTCTATGCTGGGGTGGAAAACTGTAGGTTGTTAGAAATTTTTGATAGACTAATGTGCACTGACTTGGAAAGTTTTCTAAGATGTATGAGTAAGCTTTTTTTTAAAGAGTAAGTCACCAGGTAATATACTTTATATAATTTCATTTATGTAAAAGACAATTTTCTAGTACCATTTGTCAGCAACAGAACAAATTATTCATGGGTTGAAGCAGGACTGGGAGTGCATATGCACTCAGAGGGAACTTGGGCTGTGAGGGAGGAGAGGAGACAAGGCTGAAAGGCTCTGCAGTTCAGGCTGGCTTTGGACTCACTTTGTAGCCGAGACTGGCCTCGAACTCATAGTCATCCTCCTGCCTCAGCCTCCCAAGTGCTGGGATTACAGGTGTGTGCCATCATGACTGGCTACTTAGTTAGCTAGTTTTATTTTCTGTCTGTATTTTCCTCCTTTGATTTTTTATTTTAAAAAGAATAAAAAATTTAAAATATTAAAGATGATACAGAATTTCAAAACAAGATGATAGGAAATCAACAATGGTTGTTATATCGCATATTGTTACCTTCAAAGTGGTTGTTCAGGTTACCAGATATAGGCAGGCAAAATTGATCAAGAAAATTAAGCATTAACTGTTCCTTTCAATGAACCAATAGAAATTAGTAGTGCAATTATTTTATTTTAGTTGTTTTATTAGTGCAATTATTTTAGCTATCTTGTGTGTACGTGTGTGTTTTCCCTTCTTTCTTTTCTCCTTTCCTTCATCCCAGTTGTTCTTTACCTTTGAGCAGTTTCTTTCCCTTTCACAGTGGATTTTATTTACTCTTCTAGTTTCTTACACTAGGGAAACAATACTATGTTTACATATGCAAGTCTGATTTATTTCACTTATAAGTATGTTCTCTAGTTGCATCCATTTACCAACAAAAGCCTCAAGTTTACCTTTCTTTATAGCCGAGTAATACTCCATTGTGTAAAAATACCACATCTTTTTTATCCATTCTTAGTTGATGGGCATTTGGGTTGTTTCCAAGATTTACCTATGATGAATTGTGCTGCTATAAACATAGGTGCATATATATCGCTGTGGTTTTCAATTCTTTTGGAAAAATACCCAGAAAGGGAATAGCTGGGTCGAATGTGACCTCTAACCCTAGTTTTCTGAGTTACCTCCACACTGATCTCCACAGTGGTTGCACCAGTCTACACCCCCACCGGCACGGAGAAGGGCTCCTTTCACCCCACAGCCGCTCCAGCACTTGTTATTGGTTAATTTCTTGATGACGGCCGTTCTTCCTGGGCTGAGGGGGAATCTCAGCGCGGCTTTAGTTTACATTTCTCAGATGACCAGTGATGCTGAACATTTTTTCATGTATTTATTCGCCATTTGTGTTTCTTCCTCTGACAAGTGTGTGCTCATCTTAGATGTCCATTTCTGGATTGGGGTTTTTGAATTTGGGGGCCTGATTTTTTTAAATTATATGTTTTAGATAGAAATCCTTTGTCTGAGGGACAGTTGGCTAAAATTTTTTCTCAATTCATGGGTTTTCTTTTTGCTCTATTGGTGATTTCTTCTGATGTGCAAAAACTTTTTAATAAGATGAAATCCCATATTTATTTATTTATTTTTTGAGGCAAGGTCTCTCTGTGTAGTTCAGACTAGCATTGAACTCACTATGTAGTCCGTGCTGGCCTCAAACTTGCTGGGATTACAGGTGTGCACCACCATCCTTGGCTTGTAAAATAAAACTTTTCTTTTAAGCCTTGAAATGTAAATACCTTTGGCCCATAAATTCCTCTTTTAGGAATTTTTTTTTCCTAAGATCATCACTTGTTTACAAAAATGTAAGCATAAGGATGTTTGGTGTGACCTAAGTATTCTACAAAAAGAGCTAGATCTGTAAACTTTATTCCTTTAATCTGATATAACCAACAAAGGCATTAATAGCACCAACAAAGAACAAAGAATAGGAGAAAATCATCCCCTAGATATTAAAAAGTAAAAAAACAATGATGTAACCATGGCATGTTACAGATTACCTTTGGGTGATGAAATTGTGGGAAAGATTTTCATTGTTCTCCCAGCTTTTCCTTTTTTCCTTTTGTATGTAGGGGAGAATGTTACTCTAATTACAGACAGGTTAATGGCAGGACTGAAGCTGTACATTCGGATTAATTCAGCTGTGGTGAAGGCAGTGAGACTTCTATCAAAACAGCCAAATTCAAGGTCTAATGGGGATTTAAACGCAGCTGCTGGGAGAGGAGAAGAGGGCCCACTCTCTGCGTGAGGGGCTGGCATCCTGGCATGTGGCAAACTAATAAATACACATTGAAATACCTTCACTTGCAGGGCTTCCCAGACCCCAGCAGGAGCAATGGAAGGCCAGCCAGGCAAAGGGAGCCACAGCCAGCAAGGACCTGAACAGTCAGGCTGGTTTTGAAGACCTGGGCTGTGCCAGCTGAAGACAGCAAAGGGTGAGTGCCCTCTGGTGCAGGCAGCAGACAGAATGTCACCTGTCACCAAATGCCTGGTGGAGCCAGCTCTCTTCCTTCTGCCCTTTTCTTTTCTTTTCTTTTCTTTTTTTTTTTTTTGCCATATTAGGGATCGAACTCAGGACCTTGCGCTTGCCAGGCAAGTGTTTATGCCACTGAACTATATCCCTAGCCCCCTCCTTCCGTCTTTGTCTTTGAGTTTATTCCAGTTTCTTTTCATTCTGTATTTCTCATTGTTATTATAGTTTCAGGGGCTTTAAAAATACCTCGTTCTTAGCCTGGCACTCCTCTAAGGCCACTATTCTGAGAGGTTGAGGCAGGCAGATTCCAAGTTTAAGCCCAGATAGGGCAACTTAGTAACTTCGTGAGACTCTCTCTCAAAATAAAAGAATAGGAAATGGGCTGAGGATGTAGCTCAGTGCAAAGGTCCTAGACTCAGTATCCAGTGTTGAAAAATAATTTTGTCCCTATTTATCATTTTTCCCTTTAAAAAAATGTGAAAGGGTACATGTGTGTGAGTACATACCAAGAGATGTCTATGTGGTGAGATTACTGTAGTGCTATGTGCCGCTTTCAGTGTTCAAGAATAAACATGTGCTATTACTTGAAATTTCAAATCCAAATTTCTTAGTCAGTGATTCAAAACCCTTCAGAATGTGGTCCTAACATATCCTCAATCTTATCTCCAAATGGCCCATACATAACTCTTCTTTATTCACGCTTCAGGCTCCAAATAGATCATGCCCACCTCTGGGCACCCCCTGTCCCTTTCCTAGCCTCTTTTTGTTTGCACTGGAGCAGTTCTTCAAGCAAAACTCAGCATCTACATCCTCCCTGAAATCTTTCCCAAGCATTTCAGAGCACAGGGGCGTCTTGGCACCTGCAACAATAATTTTATATCTAGCTAATATTTACTGATTCTAATTAAACCCCAGGCTTTACATGCATCATCTTCTATCCCTGCAACTACACATAGATTATCACCTCTATGTAACGGAGGAGGAGGAAGGTGCAGTAACTTGCCCACTGTAGCATACCTAGCAAGTGACAGAACTGGCATTTAAATCTAACCAGACTGACTTCAGAACCTAGCTTTTCACCTCTGGGTACTGTAGAGGTTTTCAGTCTATTTTTCTCCTAAAGTGAAATTTGTGCTCTCTTCAAATGAAAAAAATAAACAGATCTTAAGAGGAGTTATTCTAGAAGAACCAGGCAGACCTCCACTGCCACCTCTTACAGTGGGCTTCTATGCAGCACCTAAGAGATTCAAAACTACACAGTGAAAACCACCCGTGGTGCACACCTGTAATCTCACCACTCTGAGAGGCTGAGGCAGGAGGATCACAAATTCAAGCACAGTCAGGGCAACTTAGTGACTTCTGAGAACCTTTTCACAAAAATGTAAAAAATTTTGGAGAGCTAGGAATGTAACTCAGTGTAGCTCCATTCCCAGTAACACACACACACACACTGCCCTATCTCAACCTCCTCATCCTAAAATGTCAAAAAGAAGAAAAAAAAGCAGAAGTCTTGAAGCAGCTCAGCAGGACTGGACAGCCCCAGGACTCAGCTCCCTGCTTGGCCATTTCTTAGGCTCTGAGCCATCTATTTTTCAGCTAATCACTTGCCCCTGGATTGTTCCCTTGGGAAATCATTGTTTACTGGTGTCTACATGATGAACTGGTTTTTTTTTAATTGTTCACACCTAGTTCCTAGTAATTCCAATAGCTGTTGGTGTGGGAAAGCTATTCCCAGGACACTGCACTAGTCAAATCATTCGGTGTTTTTCTCATGTACAGAGGATTAGCATTCGCAATATATAAAAGTTGCTATAAATACTAAGAAGATGGCTTTGCTATAATCGCAGAAATGCACCTAAACCCATGAGACCCATCTTCGATTTATTAAAACATTTAATAAATAGCACTAACTTCTTTTGGGCATATGGAAAGGGACTGTCTCCTACACTGACGGTGGGAGGATAAATTCATAAAGACTTTTTAGAGAAAATGTGCTGATTATCCACCCAAACCTAGAGTGGAGATTGCCTTTGTCCCAATACTTCTTCTTTCATACAATATAAAAATATCTACGCACATACGCAGTTACATCAGCAGGGACATCCACTGCCGTACTGTCTGTAAAAGCAAATGTTAGACAAGATCAAAGTACCCATCAATAACAGGTAGCAAGAAACTAACAAGTTAATACATTGATTAAATAAATGTACTAATATATCCAGAATGGAAACTGTAGGTTATTAGAAGTTTTTGATAAGTTAATATACACTGAAATGGAAGGATTTCTAAGTCATATGATTAAGATTCTAAAAATCAAGTCATCAAATAATATATACTGCATACTGTCATCTGTGTAAAACGAACAGTTTTGTATAAGGTAGCGTCATTCGGGAGCAGCCGGTCAGATGATTAACGGGGCGCTCCTGTGGGAAGGAGCAGGGCTGGGAGTGCGCATGTCAGGTCCTGCGGGCCTCCTCAGGTGTCCCAGAGCCACTCCAGGCCCAAAGCCCTTAACGAATGTATATGGCTTCAGGAAAGAAAATGAGTGGCCGTATGACTCCTGCTTCAGGGTCCAAATGAAGGTGGGGAGGTAGGAAGAAAGCGCTAGAATGCACTAGCTGTCTAGACAGTGCTGTCTCTTCTCTTCCCCCCTGGCTCCCTCCAAACTCCCAGAGAGGTTAAACAGATTGGCAGGACTCACCCGGCTCCATCTCCCTCCTCCTCAACTCGTCTGCATTAGGGCTCCAGACTTAATCGCTTCTCAGTGTTCACGGCCAAGGAGAACCTTTTTCCCTTCCTCCTGCCCCTCCCACCCCTTCTCTGAAATTTCCCGTTGTTCCAGGTGCACTTTAGCTTAGCGAGAGGAGCTTCTGCCTTAAGCCTTTAAATGTTTGCTGAGGAATTTGTTTCTGTGGCCTCCTGGATAAGCAGAGAGGACTCCCAAGCGATGTGGGAAGCGGAGCTCTGCTCCAACCTGTCCCTCAGCACCATCTCTTTGAGCCTGAAAACTCATTCATTCTAACCTAGTACAGTCTGGCATGGCCCAGTGGTGTCGGTGCTGGGACTGTGATGAGTGAAAACACAGCTTTCCTGAAAAAGGACATAGATGAAGTCACATGTGCACGTAGACACACACACACACACACACACACACACACACACACACACATGCACAGCAATCCTAGTTTTAAAAGATGGAAGAAAATATAAGAAACCTTGACTGTCTAAGAGCGGAGAGATCGCAAATGATTTGTGATTTCCTTTTGTATATTTTACTGAATCAAAAAAATTCCACAGTAGGAGTGCAAAATGTTTTTAATCTGAAAGGAAAAACACTTTTAAGAGAAAGTGAGAAGAGGGGTAGGAAAATGAAGGCAGGAGATCTGGACATGTAAGGGTATGTTTACTGGGTTCACAAATTTTTTGAGGTGGGGTCTTGCTATGTAGCTCAGGCCATCCTTGAACTTACTATGTAGACCAGGCTGGCCTCAAACCCATGGCATCCTCCTGCCTCAGCCTCCCAAGTACTGGGATTATAGGTGTGCACCACTGTGCCCAACACAAGACTCACAATTTAAAGAGAGAAGTAGAAGTATCCATTCAACACTCCTTGTGGGAGGAATTTAGTTTGGCCAAAAAATAAGTACTGCAGAGAAGATGTAAAGCCCCCTATACAGTTGATCATTATGAAAGGTATACAAGACCTGCTTAGTTTCCTGGGATAACCTGTGTGACTCTGAAAACGCCTACATTGATTGTAACCAAAGCTTTGTGTCACCACCCTTCCTTTTTGAATGTGCCAGGTGAACTGGGCAAATAGGCCCAGTCGAACACGCACTCACTCATTACTAAGCATTGGTGTGGACTTTATTTTGTCAATGTTGCTCTAGTTTGGCTCAGAAAAACAATTGGTTATTGGTGCCAAGAATATTTTACGGCAAGCCAACCATGGTGGCCCATACCTATAATCCCAGCACTCAGGAGGCTGAGGCAGGAGGACCATTGTGAGTTTGAGACCAGCCTGGGCTACAAAGTGAGCTCAAGGCCAGCCTGAGCTGCATTTCAAGATCCTGTCTCAAAAAGATTAAAAAAAAATTTATGGCAGAAATATATGGTTTTTTTGAAGAAGGCAAAATTTTTAAAAAATAATTTTTGTAATAAAAGTCTAGTTTATATTAAAAATATTGTAAATATAGATTTTTAAATGGGCAAGAGAGAGTATAAATTTTAGTAAGTTTTCTTTCTTTTTTTTTTGCACTACTCTGCATTGAAAGCAGGGCCTTTGCACTGAGCTACATCCTCAGACATTTTTTCAAAATTATTTTATATTTTGAGACAAGGTCTTGCTAAGTCATGAGTTGTGGAGGTTAGGCTTGAACTTGTGATTCTCCTGTCTGAGCATCCATATCTGGTAGGATTTTTTTAAAAGTAGGATATTCCATATAAAACAATTTGCCATATTAGAAATAAAAGCTTTAACAATGTAATGATTTTTGCCTTATGAAAATAAGCTTTCCTATCTCAAATAACATTTATTTAACTCTTAGATTTTTATTTTGGAGTTTAGATGGTGTCATCATTAGAATGTCCCCGCCCAAACTCATGCTGAAATTTAATCCTGTGAGGATAAGAAGCAGAGGGGATTAGGGTTCGAGGGCTCTGCCCTCACGAATGGGTTCACCCATTAGTGGATTAATCATTATTTCTCTAGTGGGTCTGTCATTAAAGCAAGTTTGATTCTGCATCTCCTCTTCATCTCAGTCACAGTTTAAAGCTCTGCCTGCCTTGGGGCTCCACAGGGTACACACAGCAAGAAGGCCTTTGCCAGACATAGCCCCTCTACCGTGGGCCTTTAGTCTCCAGAACCATGAACTGAATAAACCTTTTTACTTTATAAATTACCCGGTCTACAGCATTCAGTTATAGAAACAAAACACGGACTAAGACAGACAGGAAGAGAGGTTTATCCATGTCAAAATAAAGGTAAACACAACATTGTCATCTGAGCTAACTGGAGAATTTCTTTGGCCAGTCCTAAGGGCTCCATGAAAAAGACCTGACTGTCCAGTTTTCCCTAGGACAGTTGGCCCTCTGTGTTCCCAGGCTCTGCATCACTGGATACAGCCAGGAGCAGATGGATGGTGTAGTTCGGCCTATGAGACTTGCATCTGTCATGAACATGTACAGACTTTTCCCCTTGTCATTGTTCCCTAAAAAATATAGAGTAACAGCTTTTTACATAGCATCTATGTTGTGTTAGGGACCATAAGTAACCTAGAGATGATGTAAAGTAAACAGAAAGATTCTGTAGGTTGCATAGAAAGACTATGACATTTTGATACAGGAAAATAAATTTCCCAACCTGAATGATATCAGACAAGTTCGTGTTCTCTGAAACTGAAGAATGAATTTTAGGAACAACGGAGGTTAAGAGCAGAATATATTTATTGAGAGAAAGAAAGCTTCTGTCCAAGAGAGGGACAGAAGGGGGGCCCGAGTGGGTTACCCCTGACTGTCTTTTCTAGGGACTTTTATAGAGAAAAACCATGAGGTGAGGCAGGTCCAAGGTAGGGGAAATGGTCAAAACTATGGTCAGCCAATAAGACTACAGGTATAATTGTCCAGGTAAGACTGAGTGCACTGGGATCAAATGGGGAAGCAGTCACATAGCAAGCGGGCAAGAATACAGATCAAGGACTTTTCCTGTGGGGGTCGGGCTAGTGACTCTTCCTGGCTTTTCAGAGGTGGTTGTTACTTATTTAGAATATCAATCCCTGACATTTACACCTAGGGAGGTAAGTGGGTGCACTTGTTTAGCCCCTTTTGTCTTAAGGTCTGGCCCACACGTATCTTTTATGTTGGCTTCTTCGAGGGCCTGGCCCTGTCTGACTGCCTATAATATTTCTATCTAGCTCAGCTGCCTATAACAATTTTATGTAAGAAAGTGGGGCAACTTGAAGGCTCGGGCATGGGGCTGGGCCCAACTCCCCTTTGATGCCAAGGAACGACCTACTGTGGTTCCTTTTCCCCTTTTATTCATTTTACCAGTAATTTAAACTCTCACTCCTCTCTTCGCCCCCCTGTGCGAAAGGCAGCACCGGAGCAGGTTTAAGCCACACACAAAGCTGACCTTTAGCTCCCAGGAGGTTAGCAACTGCAAAACTCAGAAAAACATCCTCTAGAAAAGGAACTGGCCCCGGGTGGCAGTGTTCCTGGAAAAAGCTCTGGAAAGGCGCTGCCGCCTGCGGTGTGCCTCTGCAGGGGGCCTTGAAGGGCTTTGTGGAGAGGGGAGAGAGAGGAAGGCATTCCGGCCACGGCACACTGAGGGCAGTGGAGAGAAGGCAGAACCTCTGGGGTCCTGTGGAAGCAGGCACGGGAATTGCTGTGCAAGCAGGAAAAGATTGACAGGCTTGAGTGTCTCAGAGGTGCAGTTCAAGGCTGTCTGTTTTGTTTGCTTTATTTACTCATTCGTTCATTCATTCATTCATTCATTTTTGCAGTGTTGGGGACTGAACCCAGGGCCTCATGATCATTCGGCAAGTTCCTCATCACTGAGCTATATACCCAGCCTTTTGTACTGCTTCAGATATTAGAGAGGGGTGTGTGTGTGTGTGTGTGTGTGTGTGTGTGTGTGCTGTTCCCTTCCCTGATTGCTCTTTCTGCAGAAGCATCACTTCCTCGTGGAAGCTTCCCTTGGCTGGCTGAGTCCTCTTCATTTGCTCTCTTGGAACACTGCTGTTTTCTTTAGAAGACACTGTGTCTATGAACTTGCCTCTTCGAGATAGGACACAATAATGGAGGCATGCAGAATGCATTCTTTTGTATCTGGATGCCTCTCTCAGCATGTTTCTGAGGCTTATCCATATTATAGCATGGATCAGTACTTCATTCCTTTTTATGGAGAAACAATACTCCGTCGTGTGGCTATCCTCCGTCTTGCTGCTTCTCGTAGTTGGGTAATTTGGTTATCTCCACCTTTTGGCTTTTGTGAATGATACTGTGATTAATGACAACATCTTTTCATGTTGGCTTTTCTATTTACCTGTCCGTGTGGGAAAGTGAGCGCTGCAGAGTCCAGGGGGAGAGGAGCCCTCTGGAGAGCGGGACAAAAGCTGCAGATAGAAAGAAGCGGGCAGGTATTTGAGAGACATGGAGAGTTAGAACTGGTAGGATTCGGTGGCAGTGTGACAGACAGGAACCTGGTGACAGGGGAGGAAAAATGGGAATGATGCTGAATTTTAACTTAAAGATAATGTTATAAGTTGCCATTTTATTTTGGTACTAGGAATCGAACTCAGGACCTTATGCTTGCCAGGCAGGCGCTGCACCACTGAACTATATCCCCAGCCTGTCACCGTCATTTTAAAAGCCTAATGTTCTTATGATTTGGACAGCTAATGCATTAATAAATACTGTGCTAATAAAGCCCACATTAATCCTACCACCTACAAGACAGGTGTTTCCAAGTTCCCCAAAGCAATACCACCCTGAGAGTTTGAAGGGTGATGGGGCAAATATTTTTTGCAGGGACCCTGTCTAAATAAAAAAACTTAAATCACTCCCAGGCGGCAAGTCAGCTTCATTCTTATGCTCAATCTTTCAAGATCCCTCACAGAAATATGTGGGCCAGACACAGGGATCTACTCGCCAGGCTGCGCAAGGGTGGCCCCACAAACACGTGCCCGGGGCTGACCCCACAGACGCGAGAGGAGCTCTTCAGAGCATCTGATCAGCCCTACATGTGGGAGTGAGGGAGAGGTGTTGCGAGTCAGGGGACCCCAAACAGGGGAAACAGGACGAGTAGCCCATGTGGGACTGCGCTGAAGCTGGGCAGCACTGCTAGCTTCCAAGAGACCGGCTTAGAAAACTGGAAGAAGACACTACATAGTGTCAGGCCTTCTAAGGCACAGTGCCTCATCCACCCAGATCTAAGACTGCTAGCTCCTACATGCTCTGGTCTTAATGTGAACTTCAGAAAACAGAGTAAGAGATGCATCCCACTGGCCAGGTACTGTGCATAATACTTGGTTCATCTGACCCTCACCAGCATCCTGGGAAGTAAGTAACATTGAGAAAGAAAGCTGTCTCTCTGCATTACAAAAGTCCCCTTAGGTCAGCGAGATCCAGGTTCTGAAATGTGTTCTTTTTCTATACCCTATGTGACTGCGATGAAGGTGCTCACCACTTCTACTCCTGTTGGAAGGATGTAAACTGTTTGTCTCCAAGCATCTTCTCTCTGGTGTCTGGACATTCTCTAACTGACTGAGAACATCTCACACAGGGTTTCTGTGACTACGTTTTGGCCTTGGCCCAAAGCCCCTCCTGATCTCCTGATAGTCACACAAAGGGCGAGGGTGCACCTTCCCTGATTCACACCCCATGGTACCATGGCTCCTAAGGCCTGGTCACAGGCCCAAGGACTCCACCTGTGCCTGACAATCTCCTGCCTGTTGCTTGGGAAATGTTCAACTCATACATGGAATGAAACCGAACAACTCCCGAAACAACTCTTATGTCAGAGGAAAAGCCGTCAGGATGAGTGATGGAAAGTTTATGTAGCGCCTGTCACGAAATCAAGTTAAGACCATTGTGCCTCAGTTTTGAGTGTGGCTAATGATTATTCTGGCTTGGGTTCTTATTGTCTGGGACAGGCTTCAGGCAAAAAATCATTAAGGTGAGGTGTGGCTGTTCTCTAATCTTGGCTAATGAAACTCTGCACCTAGGCAAGGGGCCAGGCTGGCATTTAAGGATGGCTACGTGGCTAAACCATCATCTCAACACTTTCACCATAAGCCCTGGATGAGAGATGGCTTCATCTCTTTCTCATGAGTGTTCATCTTTTCCCTGACTCATTATTTATCACCCCATAAATAATTACAAATGCATTGGTTTTGAAGCTCGCATGAAAGGAGAAAGACAGAGAGGAATGGGAAGCCACATTTCTTTGTAAACACAGCATCCTTTTTTTTTTTTTTTTTGGTATCAGGAATTGAACTCAGGATCTTGAACTTGCCAGACAGGGACTTATGCCACTGAGCTATATCCCCAGCCCAACATCCTAAAAAGGAACATCTGGACACTTTGGTAATGAGATAAAGTGTCACAGTGTCCTGTGGTCTCAACACTTCAAGGATGTGGTAGTTACTAGGTGCCTAACGTAACCAATAAGAAGAGTTTCAAGGTTCAGCCTTTTGGCTAAAATCTTCCAGTAATTTTCCAAAATGACCAAAACAAAGGGAAAGAGAAGAAGGGGCTGGTGTACATTCTCTAGGCCTTTTAGAAAACGGGGTTGTTCCTCTGGCCACATATATGGGAATCTACAAAAAGGGTGATGCTGTAGACATCAAGGGAATGGGTACTTTTCAAAAAAGAATGCCATGTAAATGTTACCGTGGCAAAACTGGAAGAGACTACAGTGTTACCCAGCATGCTGTTGGCATTGTGATAAACAAGCAAGTGAAGGGCAAGATGCTTGCCAAGAGGGTACATGTCCACACTGAGCATATTAAACACTCAGTGAGTCGAGACAGCTTCCTGAAATGTGTCAAGGAAAATGATCAGATAAAGAAAGAAGCGAAAGAGAAAGGTACCTGGGCTCAGCTGAAGCGCCGGCTTATGTCACCCAGGAAAGCATACTTCCAGTGGGAAGGAGCCTGAGTTGCTGAAACCTACTCCCTATGAATTCATGGCATAACCCGGGGATATGGCTCAGCCATTCAGCACCTAATTAGTGGCTGAGTGCTCTAGGCCCTGCTTAAAAATAAAAAATTGGGGCTGGAGAGAGAGCTCCGCACCTGCCTGGAAAGTGTGAGGCCCTGAATTCGATTCTTAGTACCCCCTAAAACTTTAAAAATAAAAATTGTCATTTTGTAAAGATGGTTTTCTTAACTGAACAGATGTGTGGTGCCTTTACCTTAGAAAAACAAATATTTGGAGCAGATTCTCACTGTATCTAGTTAGTTATGTCAGGTCTTCACTCTTCAGTGCTTTTCTTGCTGAAAGATGTGAGGTATTGTACAGGTGTTTACCCAAATGGTCAAATGTTTATGAAATATTTATATTGGCTTGAAGACCCTGTAAATCTCCATGGGAAAAAGATGTATGACAATAAATGGAAGTCAGTGTATGGCATTGCAGTTAAATAAATTATTTAAAGCGCCCTAAAAAAAAAAAAGAGAAGAGTTCCAAGTTTCAAAATGCCAGCTATTTTCCCTTAATCCTAGGCCAGAGGTTCACTCAGCCACCTGCCAGTGACATTTTCCTGTAGCCTTGAGAAGCGAAGAAGATGCCTCTCAGGGGTCCTAACTATTGGGGCAGACATGTCCATGTGAGTGATTATCACAGGATTTGAAGTTAGGGTCCATTCTTAACTCCTGACCTATAGCTGCTGAGGTTGTGGACATGAAATGAAGAGCTTACAGAGTCTGGTTTCTAAGTCATTTGGTAAAAGAGCGGGATGATTTCCACATGAGAGAATGACTTCTGCTTAACTTACTCCCAGCACTAGTCCCAAAATGTGTCGCCCCAGTTAATTTTTAAGTTAAGAGATAGACTGGGCACTTAGGAGTCATTTTCTACGAAATACCAGCTCCAGGAAATACCATGCAATTCTATTATAGCTTTGTACTTAGCTGGTTGTTCTGGACAAATAAACAATAGTTCTTCTTTAATGGCTTATGTTCAGTTGATATGATAGAAACTAGTGGATTATTTGATTTTAGTATGGCATAAAATCATGGAGCTATAGAAGTAATAGAGGCAATAAAGTATTATGCAAGGTTTCCTTTTCAAAGTCAACAGAAATAGGTTACATGTCGCTGGGTTGACAGTGTGGAGGAGGGAGTTTTGTCATGTCAGGGGCCAGTCTGACCAGTGGCACATTGCTGGAGCTATATCCCTCAAGTGCCAGCTTGACTCTTCCAGTTCGGGCCGATAACATGTTCTTACAAGGAAGGTTGGTGTGGTAGGTTTGCATTCAGTCCACACCTGGAGCTATCTTGGTATTAATGATGACAGAAATCCCAGTCCTGAGTTTGAATTCTGTCTCTGCAATTGACCTGTGTCCATGAGCAAAGGGGCCTAGTTTCCTCATATCAAAGTACCTCTCTGTGGGGATTTGGGAAGATAATACAGAAAAGTATTGTTGAAAAGTCAGAACTATGAAGGCAGTAAAAGGAAATCACTGGTGTCCAGGGGTCAGGGAATTGAGAGAGAGCTAGAGCACAGAGGACTTTTAAGGCAGTGAAACAGTTCTAAATACTGCACTGGTGGGCTCAAATCATATACATTTGTGTAAACATGTGGAATTGCCACACTGAAAGGGAGCCCTAGTGTAGTCTGTGGTCTCTGAACAGTAATGATGTGTCTCCTTCATCAGTCACAACACGCTGACTACTCAGCTGAAGCCCTTTGACAGCGAAGGCGGCTGCGCATGCACGCAGGGATACACGGGAAATTTCTGCACCTTCCTTTCAATTCTTCTGTGAACCTAAAATTGCTCTAAAAAGAATATATTTTAACAAGTAAGTCAAATACTATCACCTCAAACCTGCACAGCTCTCTTTTGCCAACCAGATTAAATGCAAAAGTTAACGAATGTCTTTAGGAGTTTTGTGCTGGCTATTCCCCATCAATAAGCTCCTTAACTAACTCCCTCAGCGCCTCCAGGCTGCTCAAGTTTCACCCCTCAGTAAGAGAGGCCCTATCCACCGTGCTTAGTATTATAATCCATTACCTCTCCCCCCCCACAGCACACTTCATCTGTCTTACCCTACTTTACTCTGTTCCAAGTTCTTATCTCTTCTGATATAATACTTTAAGCATATATTCTCTTTATTGTTATAATTTCTTATCTCACCTGCTAGGTTGTAAATCTCACAAGGAATTATTTTCAGTTTGCTGATACATCTGCTTAGGACATATAGATATTGAGTGGATTAATGAATGATCAAGTGAATAATCTTCAGTTGAAAGGTCCACTTTACATTGTTCAAACTCTCCATTCTTAGCCTATCTCAAAAGCTAGCGCTAAGCTGAGGGATGAGTTCTGTTACCTCAATGCCGAGGACAGAATGAAGAAGGCAAACAAAACTCTCCCAGGGCCGCACTAGACAGTGGGAGGCGTCTGTGAGCTGTTCCTGGGAGGAGGAGGGGAACTGCAAGCTAAAGGATTGGTTGACCGCTGACATTTCAACATGTCAATGTACTTTCTTGCCCAGAAGTTTTAATAATACACATTTATCATATCCCTTCTCTAAGAATTTGTATCTATGTGTCCTTTTACGTCTTTCCTACAACCAAGATTAAATATATTCTTTCATACTTTGCTTTTTATTTTAATTAGTACATGTTTTCAGTGCGTAATGTTTGCATTCCTTGCATGGCACTGGTATCTGTACCTAACATATCTTAATTCCTTTTTTATCCACCTTTCCACCCATCTCTCCCACCTCTCTCCAACTCTTGGTCTCAAATGGGAAGACCCATTGGAGAAGGAAGTGTTTCCCTACTTCCTATTATCTATCTTTCATTTTTCTGGTTATTTATAAGTTGGGTTTCTCCTGTAAGAGAAAGCATGCAATAGCTAAGCTTGTGTGTCTGATTTATTTCACCAAACAGTATGGTCTGAAGGCACATCCATTTTCCTACAAAGGACTCAAGTTTCACTTCTTTATGGCAGAGTAATACCCCATTGTGTGTAAATACCACATTTGCTTTATCCGCTCATCTACTGACGGACATCAGGCCACTCATGATTTAGCTATTATGAATTGCGCTGCTGTGAACATGGGTATGCATGTATCACTGTAATACGATATCTTCAACTCTTTTGGGACAATACCCAGAAGGGGGATAGCTAGGTCAACTGGGATTTCTATTTTTAGTTTTTGAGGACTCTCTATACTGATTTCCATAGTTGTTGTGCTAGTTTACGTCCCCACCAACAATGTAGGAGAGTTCCTTTTTCTCCTGTAGTCTCACCAGCACTTCTTATTAGATTTCTTTTTTCTTTGGACACTTTTATTTTAAAAGTAAAAGAACAAAAACATATTAACAAACAGACACAAAGTAGCACAAGAATAGTACAATCAAAACTGAATTACAGACAAGGTGACAGGGAATTAACAATGGTTGTTGCATTACATATTGATAACTTCAAAGTGTACACTCAGGAAAACAGATATAGACATGCAAAATTGATCAAACAAATAATCATCAACTATTCCTTACAATAAAGTGACCTAAATCAGTAGTACAACTATGTTAGATATGCTGCATATACATACATACTTACATACACAAATAATTATCCCTTCCTTTTTTGTTCTTTTTCCTCTCTTTTAATATAATTTTTCTTTTTAAAGTGTGAAAACAAAAAGAACTACATCAACAAGAGGAAAAAAAAACAATGGAAAGCATTAACAAAGAGACACAACGTAGCACAATAACAGTATAATCAAAATTGAATTATAGACAAAGCAACAGGAAACCAACAATAGTTGTTGCCTTGCATATTGGTAACTTCAAAGTGTATGCTTAGAAAAACACATACAGACATACAAGATTGATCAAACAACCAGTCATCAACTATTCCTTACCATAAAGTGACATAAGACAATAGTAGAACCATGTTAGCCTCCCTGCACATATGTACATACATACATACATACATACATATTTGCCTCTTTCTTTTCTCCTTTCCCTCATCCCATCTGTTCTTTACTTTTGAACAGATTTCCTTCACGCCTCTTAGTTTATATTCCCACCCTCAGGTTCTTACACCAGTGACACAATACGTTGCTTGCACATGTACCTCTGATTTATTTCACTTATGAGTATGGTGTCTAATTGTGACCATTTGCCTACAAAGGCCCGAAATCTGTCCCTCTTTATAGCTGAGTAATATTCCATTATATAAAAATGCCACAGTTTTTTAATCCAGTCCTCTGTGGATGGACATTTGGGTTGCTTCCACAATTTAGCTATTACAAATTGCGCTGCATAAACATGGGTGCACATATATCACAGTGATATGATGTTTCCAGATCTTCTGGGAAAATACCCAGAAGGGGAATAGCTGGTTTGAATGGAACCTCTAGACCTAGTTTGCTGAGAAATCTCCAAACTGCTCTCCACAGTGGTTTCACCAGTCTGCAATCCCACCAGCAGTGCAGTAGAGTCCCTATTTCTCCACAGCCTCGCCAGCATTTGTTATTGGATGATTTCTTAATACCGGCCAGTCTTACTGGGGTGAGATGAAATCTCAATGTTGTTTTTATTTGCATTTCTCAAGTGACTAAAGATGTAGAACATTTTATCATATATTTATTTGCCATTTGTATTTCTTTATCTAAGAAGTGTGTATTCATCTCAGATGCCCATTTCTGGATTGGGTCTTTGAATTTGCACAGGTACATGTTTTTTAATTCTTTGTATGTTCTAGATAGAAGATGTTTGTCTAAGGGACAGCCAGCTAGGATTTTTTCCCAGTTTGTGGGTTTTCTTTTTGCTTTGCTGGTGATTTCTTTAGATGTGCAAAAACTTTTCAGTAGGATGAAGTCCTAGTTATTGATTCTTTGAAGTGTTTCCCTTGCAGTTTCATTTTTGTTCATGAACTCTCTGCCTGCTCCTGTGTTTTCAAGATTTTTACCTACTTTCTCTTCCAATAGATTTAGAGTTTCTGTTTTAATGTTGAGATCTGTGATCCATTTTGACCCGAGTTTGGTGCATGGTGATTAGATTTCTTGATGATAGGGGTAAGATGGAATCTCAATGTTATTTTAATGTACATATCTTATTTGTTTTATGCTTGTATGATTTAGACTATGGTTACTTCATTCTGTTTTCAAATTGGGACTGGTCTTTAATCCACTTGGGATTTGTACTTGTGAGTTATGAGAGACAGAAAGCTAATACTATTTTTTATAAATACTCTAGCCTTACCTCAATGGTCTGAAATACTATCTCATCCCATGGCCTGATATTTTGTTGTTGTTTTGTTTTGTTAGAGACAGAGTCTTGCTATGTAGTTCAGGCTGGCCTTGGACTATGTATCACATGCTGGCCTTAAATGAGAGGTAACACTCCTACCTCAGGCTCCCAAGTGCTGGAATTATAGGCATGTACTACTACGTTTGGCTCCATGGTGTTTCTTAGTTCTTTGTTTCTTTAATCTGTTTTGCCTATTCTGCATCAATATCAAACTTTTATGACTTTACATTGTATTTTTATTTTGTGGTAGTAATCTCTGATTTTAATATATTAAAAGTTCCTATTAATTTATTACTAACTTTGGCCTAACTAAACCTGTTCATTTGTGTGATAAAATCTTTTGTGCATTTACTGTATTACACATGAGAAATAAAAATATTAATCACACCTGTAATCGCAACACTTGGAGGCTGATGTACGAGGATTGCTGTGAGTTCAAGGCCAGTCTGGCCTACATAGTGAGTACAAGGCCAGCCTGAATGACATAGTGAGGTCTTGTCCCCAAAACAAACAAACAGGGGCTGGAGGTACAGCTCAGTGGGCTAAGTGCTTGCCGCTGAGCACTAGGGCCCTGAGTTCAATCCCCGGTCCCGGAAAAAAAAAAAAAAAAAAAAAAAAAAAATTGATGACTGTATTAAATTGACCAAATGTAAATTTGATTGGCATATAGACTGTTTTTTCTTCCAGGAGGGGCAGTACATGGGACTGATCCCAGAACATGCTAGGCTACATGCTTTTTAAATTTATATTTAAGCCAGAGTCTTACTAAGTTTCCCAGGCTGACCTCAAAGTTAGAATCTTCATGCCTTAGCCTCTGGAGCAGCTTGGATATACTGCACCTGCCTTAGACACTGCTTTTTTGAATTTTTGCAAGATAAGGAAAAGGGGATGGCAAAAATATTTTTTCTTAAATACAGATTAAGTTGTTATGTATCCATAAACAAGAAAGATCAGCTTTGCTAGCTTTTTAAAAAAATAAACCTAAATGTAAATCAGAGCTTGGACCTCCCAATTTGAAAGCAAAACTCCCATAGAGGTTCTGTTCATAGGAAATTGTGAACAAAAGCTAAGAAATGAGAAAAGCAGAACGTTGTGTAATATCATAAAAATCATTCCCATTACAATTTTGTTTACTAGCTTTAATCTGCCAATTATGGGTTAAATGATTTCACATAAAAATTAGGGCAAGGTGTTTCCTCTTCCTCTATTACACTTACCCTGAGAACTACACACCAGGTCATGCCCAGTGAAGCATCACAACATCCTGGGCTGGTCCTACCTATAGGTTCTCACAAGTACATTTAATTGCATGTTCCTACTCTCTCAGATTAGCCTTTTGGCCAAGATAATTCATTTCAACTCCAAAGGATATGGGGTAACCATGGACCATTGTTGAGAAGGATTAGCTGGAAATTACAATCAGGGAGAGGGCTTGAGTCTACTCCATAAAACTAGGAATAACACCAGGAAGCCTATAACTTTATCTAAGTGAAGGTAGTTGAACTTAAAAGACTTTTGAATGGAGGGTCCTTAAAACTTTACTGCTCAGGCAGGGATATAGCTGAGTGGCACAGCACCTGCCTGGCAAGCACGAGGTTGTGAGTTTGATTCCCAGTACAAAAAAACCCCCCAAAACCAAACTTTAGTGCTCATCCCCACACATACACAATTGTAGGAATTACTGATATCTATCTGTGCATGCTGGGCCCCATACTAATAACTTTAAATACAATCTGAGTACCAGACTGGACTTTTATTCTACAAGTACTTATCATACACCTACTCTAGTAGGGACAGAGAAGTGAATCTGACAGACACAGTTCCTTCCTTTGATCAAGGAACCGTCCTTTCCCAACCAACTGGTTTACATTAACATCCAAGACAGAGAGTGAGTAGTCTTGTAACTAAACTGTGGAACAACAGTATTATTTTATTACATAAATACTGACAGTCAAGAAAATGTCAGCCTATTCTAGAGCTGATTATAAGTTTCTTAATTTCTGCCGTGCATATTCTCATTTTAAACATCAAGTACAAAAATGATTAGTCAAGATTCATGACTTAACTTGCCAGCCTCATATTTTATTTCCTCTTTTTATTACTGCAGTCAAAAGTTTTAGGGTAGTCTTTTTGTTTGTTTTTTGTTTGAGACAGGGTCTTGCTAGGTAGTTCAGGCTGACCTCAAAATCACATCAATCCTCCTGCCTCAGCCTCCCTAGTGCTGGGTTACAGGTGTGCGCCACCACACCCAGATGGCTTAGTGTAGTCTTATTGGATGGTCTCTATGATTAATAACTCACCCCAGTAACTCATTCTTCTCTTAATCTCTAAACTGTCCAAAGCACACAGGATTTGCTCATGCAGGGAGAGAGTGGTGGGTTACATTTATATGGATTGAGCCTTAGGGTAGGCTTGGGTTGCTTGAAGTTGGGTTGGGATAAACCAGGTCTTCAGGACCTGAGATAAAAGAAAAAAAAGACCAACTTGTCTGGGCACTGAAACGTGTGATACATACCATCTCCCTAAGACCATTAAGAAGGGGTAAAGTTGCAGAACGATGAAAGACATTCAGTTGGAAAACTCAAAAAGCACACAAAAGTGACAGCATCTGAAAAACATATCCTAGAACACTCATAATATGCCATCTGGGGCTGTGGTCAAAGTAACTGGCACCACTGCTCTAGAATTTTAGGTCTATCACATGTCCACACTCTCTTGATGACCTCCCCCAACTTTCCCTCCCAAGAGCAATGAAATTATAATGGTTGATGGAACAATCTAAGCAGCAGCATGGTGGAAGTGTAAGCCTGGTCTTGGAGTTAGAATTTGGGTATGATCTACTACATGAATAATTATGCTCGCTCATTTTGTTATAGTGTTTGGCTTTGATCTGCTTCTGGAAGCTGAAGGTAGGCTGTATTGAACTTAGAAACAGGACCACAGAACAGCATTTTCCCACACTGATCACATTCCTATCAACATCCAGCACTTTGCCCACTGAGAGCCTCGCCAGATGCCTGTGCAAGTATAGTAAGCTGCTTTCCCCAGGACTCACTCCTGGCCATAACCAATGACTTCCCCAGAAAGGGTTCTTAGTCTCAGGAAAGTTGAAATTGACTCTAACCTTTTATGGAGCTTGTTTTCTTCTGGGAGCCTTCATCTGTCTTAACAGAGCCAACATGGCCCTTTCCATGCATATCAGTCTGCATGAGCTAGTTTTTATATTAAGCTTTTACATCCATTTATATGCAAAATTCATAAAAATATTAAGAGGGATTCTATGCCAATTCCATCAAGATATTAACATTGATAGTTAATATTTAGATATTTATGTAATCTCAAAATACTTCTTCAATATACCTAGTACTAGCACCACCATTTTGGTTTTTGTGTTTGCCTTGACACGGTCTCACTTTGTAATTCAGGCTTGCCTTGAATTCACTGTGTACCCAAGGCTGGCCGCAGATTTGCCGTGATCCTCCCATCTCAGCCTCCTGAGTGCTGGGATTATGGGCATGTACTACTATGGCCAGCACACAACTACTTTTGAGATACGAATTTCATGAGGTATGTACAATTCAGATGACAAATTAGGGATCAAACTGCAAGCCTTAATATTGAAGATATTTTGTTGACCTCTTAACACCAGGAAACAGACTGTCTCCAGCATTTAAAGGGGATAACTGAGTTTAATGGCTATCTCAGTAGAAGGGAGTGAGCAGGATTAAGGGAAAACAAGTCAAGAGTGTAAAATAGCTCACCAAAGTCCAGTTAGATCTTTCTGCAATAATGAATTTTATATTTACATTGTCTAATAAAAAAGCTATTGGCTTCATGTGGCTACTGAGCCTTTAAAATGCAGTTAGGGCCACTGAATTCATTTTTTTTGGTGCTGGAGATTGAACCCAGGGCCTCACACATGCTAGTCATGGGTGATTATACCACCCGTGGCCCAAATTTTATTTAATCTTCACTAATTAGTTTAAATAGCTACATGTTGCTTACAGCTACTGTACTGAGCAGTGTAGCTCAAGCCTAACAGTGCGCCATTACAACTCCTAGGCCTGAAGAAGTCAAGAAAGAGATTACTGAAGCGAGGACTGTTGCAGAATCAGAACTCGAATCTTACAGGAGGGCTACAGGATGAGAACTGCAGCCTTTGACAGAGAAGTGCAGCTGCTGCCGCTGACCTGCAGACAGGCAGGGAGAGCTACAAATACCGACTCACTCTTCCTGCCCTCATTCCCTTCTTCTAGTGCCTCTAACCAGTGGAGCTTCCTCAGAAACCGTGAGACAAGACAGCTCATCGGTGCGGTCCATAAAAGTAAGCTGCCTGGGGCAGGGAGCACGATGAGAGCTGGTTAGAACAGATGTGGAACAAAACTATGGTTAAAATGAATTAAGACATCAGTTCGGTTTGTTGGTATTTATACATTTAAATAAAACCAGTGGCAAAACTTGATGAAAAGCATGGTTTTTAATAGTTGTACAAATGTTTTTCCTTAAAACTGAATTCTGGTTGCCCTTAACAGCACAGTAATTTAAGTAACTGTGTTCATTTCAGGTTTCACAAAAAATTAGGTCAATAGTGTTTCTTGAACTACTTTCAACCTATTTTCTTGCTAAGGATCTGCTTGAAACTTTTTCCAAGGTACAATCACAAGTCACAAAGGCCAGGTTGGAGAAAAAAATAATTTTTTTTTTGAGACAGCATCTCAATATGTAGTTTAGGCTGGCCTTGAACTTGCAGTAATCCTCCTGCCTCAGCTTCCCAAGTGCAGGGATTATAAGTGTGTACCACCACAACTGGCTTTGCTTGTACTTTTTTATTTTTGGTACTGGGAACTAAACTTAGGACCTTGTGCTTGCCAGGCAGATGCTTGTGCTGCTGAGCTGTATCCCTGGCCCTGCTTTTACTTTTTAATTCAGTAAATGTATAAACTTAGATTTAAAAATTGGTAGAAGTCCAATAAACTGAATACATGAATGTAGAAGCTCCCTACTTTATTGCTGGGTGGCCAGTTACCTGTTTTATCTTTGTACTACTTCTCTGTTGCTATTTCAGTAACTTTCTCACTTGCTGCACTTAATAGTGCTAAGGACTAAAAGGGGGTGGGGGTGGTGGTATGCCAGTATCTATAACCAAACTCAAGGTCCCATTTGTGGAAACCTTTATTGTCTATATCAAGCATCGTCTTTACTGCCCAGGACCTAAGGAAGAAAGGTCCAGTGTCACTGTATGGGGGTTGAAGTAAGTGCCAAACGAAAAGCAGTTCCCACCACCTCCAAAGAGCAGAAGCTGCTGCTCTTCAGGAAGGAGAATGCTGGTATGGTTGTGTAACATTAATGGCCATGGCACACTTGTGGTGTCAATCTGGTACTCAGTGCTCAACCCGGTACTCAAATTGATAACAGTCACTCCAGGAACTGAGGAGGAATGAATCCAGACCCCTCCGACCAGCAGAAGCTGTCCATTGAATACATGAGAGGTGTGGGAGTACCTCGGGGTAATGGGAGGCTGGACATCTACTGATTCCCACAGGAATCCTCCAGAGGTTGGTCTCAGGAACACTACAGATTTCAAAGGCTCTTCTAACGCTCCAAGCCCTCCGGCAATAAGGGCTCCCTCTTGCCAAGGGCAGGCACTATGGGAATGGCGAGCTTCAGGAGCATCTCCTTTCACTGGGATCCTGACCCAAGCCATTGTTCCTACATGGAGGAAATGCCAGTCACTTAGCACTGGTGCCACCACATTCCGACCCCCATACACAAACAAGTATTTCTCATCCTGGTAAGACACTTCTGTTGTTGAATGCCGCCAACATGCCAAAATGTCATCTTCCGAGCCAACTTCAGTTATTGTCACATTCAAAGCTTCGGTGCTACCATCCTCACTCCGGCATAAATGAAGTTGGAGTGGCCCCAAGGCTGGACTCACTGGGGACAGTCTCCCCCCCAGAACCAGAACCCGAGTATCCGAAAGTCTTGTCATGGTATGGTAAAGGCGTCCATCCCACTGGAGTCCAGTGCCCCCACCACATATGTGGCTGCTTTGCCATTCAACCTGACGGTATTTTGAGAACAAGTGAAGTGTGCTCACTCGGCAGTGCCGTCCGTCCTGTTCTCCAAATCCTCCTGTACTGAGGACAATCCCTGGGCTCAAGAGGACAGAGGCGTGGCCATATCTCTTCAGGTTTGAACCCTGGCTGCCACTAGTGACCACTCTGGCAGGAAAGACCCCTGAAGGCGAAGCAGGGTGGACCCGAGGAAATGCCTCTGAGGGAGGCCACACAAGAGTCTGGGAGGGGGCGTCTCCCCTCGAAGCTGTCAGAATGAAATAGTGCGAGCACTTCAGATGCCACTCCTCAAACTCATCAAAGGGCTCGAGACGTTCCACACGCAGGCGTTCTTCAGCAGAGAGAAAGCAGCGGTAGAATTCATTCATGTCCATGGCCCTGCAGGCCGTCCAGCCAGCTTGAAGGAAGCGGCGCTGCTGGGCCTCCACGTCGGGAAAGAGGTCCAGGCCGTGCAGGGGAGAATTCAGCTGCTGAAAATGCTGCAACATGACCTGCCCAAACGCATCTTGCGGCTTCAACTGCTCATACAGCACGAAAAGAGCATTAGGAAAACGCCCTGCAGCCCAGGCGATTAGGGCTGCAGCACTGCTGGGCTGGAGGTAGGTGAGCACGGCCTCGGCCAGAAGCAGGGTGGGTGCGGCCGCTTCCAGGCCCGCCGCGTCCAAGGCCTCGTCCAGGCGCCGCAGCTGCCGCAGGTCCAGGCCCAGGATGCGGTAGTCCAAGCTCTCAAAGCACAGCGCCGACTCGGGACGCCCCCTTTGGAAAGGCCCGATTAACGCGCGCAGTTCCGGCGTCTCCCCGATCCTCTCCGCCTTGCGCCGCGCCACCTCCATGAAATCCACTTCCCAGACACCAGCCCGGGACAGAAGGCCGGAAGCTTTGAGGCGAAAATACAGTGAGTCCGAGCCTGCGCCGAGAGACAGGATCTGCGCGCGAGGCGCGTCGGGGCACGCGCTCGTCCGCCGCAGGAAGGCGTGCACGCAGTGGCGCACGGCGCGTGCGCGGATGTAGTAGCCCCGGTGGATAAGGGGCGCGCGGCGCGCGATCGCCGGAACCAGCAGCGAGGCGAAGGCATCGTCCACGTACCCGCGCGAGGCCAGAGAGCTCTTGCTGAGGGCGCTACTGTCATTGGTACTCTGTACGGCTCCGGCCCGACGCTCACGGCTCCGCGGGCCCATGGCCAGGAAACAGGAACGGTGCCCTGAGCCGCTCCAGCTTCCTTTAACAGCCCTCAGGGTGCTCGGAACGGAAGAACCACCCCTTTTCTCTAAGCGCGGTTCCGGGCGCACGCAGGCGTCACTTCCTGGCAGAGCGCACTTAGCCAATCAGAATTAAACAGTGTTGCCGGCTTTCAAAAACAACTGCGAGCGTCCTTTCTTTGATTCTCAGGATTACATTTTCCCGGAGACTGAATGACAACGTGTCAGGGGAGCACAGGTTGTCACTTTTTTTACAAGCTTTTCACTGTGAGGGGGTAATTGTCTAGGCCCTCGTAGCTGAGAAATCTCTGAGGTGAGTGGGGACTGACAGCCTGAGTGGGGTTTGGAAGCTGATAAAGAATTGTCAGCCTGGGAACTTTAGCGGGCCCGAAGACCTCATCCCTGGAATGTTAATGTAGTTGCTCATTTATTCACTGCTCTCTTCGTGCAAAGCAAAACCCATTTAATCTCAAAACAAATCAGGCCATATGGGAGATGAGAAAACCGATCTTAACAGATAATTTATATTTACAGTAACCATCACATCACAGATACATACTGCTGACTCCCTTGTATTCTGTGCTAGGCTGTCAGTGGTTAAACCACGCATTCTGTTTCTCATCTGTAAAATGCCACCTTTCTTGCAGCCTTCTGTGATGTGAAAGTAGCGTTCAGTATGGTCCGCCAAAGCTGGTCACAGAAGAGAGGTGATTATTCCCTGTGCCATATTGTGAATGTTGCTTTGAAGGAGGAAATCCAGGTTGAAGTTCAAAATAAAGTTCCTAAATTGCATGCCTAGGAGTCATCAGTAAGAAACATGAGAGCTATTTAGGAAATTTATTATTTTGCTAACTGACAGAAATAGAGAAGGAAGTTTGGATGATTTTTAACTATGGTTAGGCGCAAGTAGCAGCACATAATGGTTAAGGACACTTGTTTTGGAGTCCAACTGATTTTGGATGTTAGAGTCCAGAAAAAGGTTAGATCAGGATAAAGATTTGATAGTTTGAGAACTGCCCTTAGCTTTGGTGTTAATAACGTTTGAGAGAGCAGAGTCTGTAGCATAGTGAGGGCAGAATCTGTCTCACTGAATGGGAGAAAAGTTAATGGATGCATCTGCTATAAACTGTGCGTTCGCAGGAGGGTGGCTTAGAAAGAAAGAGATGGCGCAATATTTAAAGAAGAATGTGGGGTAAGAGTTTTTTTGTTTTCAGATGGAAGCAAAAATGTGCATGTGCATGTTGTGTCCCGGAGGGAAACCAGCCAGTAGAGAGGGAGAAGTTGAAGGCACGGAAAAAATAGGAAAGTAACTCACTGGTAGAGTAACAACTTCGAACAGATAGGGAAAAGTGGGGTCCTGGCTACACGTCAGCTTTCGGGGCAGGAGATGGATCCTTTCTTTCTCTGACTCAGAAGAGTGTAAGTTTAGCTGTAGGGCAGAGAGAAGTACAGAAATTCATGCCTGATGTCTTCTGTTTGCTCTGTAAAGTTAGCGGTGGGGTTGGCATCGTAAAGCGCTTGGATCTGTGAACTGGAGGACTTCAGAAGTGCCTGTAGAGGAGCTGGGAGAAGGACTCACATGAGCTTCCGGGGTCTTTGGACTAAAATGAGGGGTTTGAGGACTGCACTGTGAGGCTTCTCAGGTTGATTGAGGGGCAGTTTAAGGGGTGGGAAGGACTAAATAGCACTATAGAAATGAATTTATTAAATGATAAGTTAGCTAAGTGCAACTATTAAGTTAAAATATTCCATTTTTGGTAAACAGTGGATCAAGAAGATTTAAGAAAAAATAATAGAACAAAATTTGTGATTTGGATACCTTACGATTTTTTAAACTTTGCATATTCTTAGGTAAAGTGGCTACAGTAATACTTCATGGGTTGTTGTGAGGTCTTGAAAATAACCTGAGACACTTAGCATAGTGGCAGACTCCTAATAGTTGCATTATAAATAGTAAACATATTTTTAATATTCTGAGCCCCCTTTTCTGAGGGGACAGGGAACCGAGCCAAAGAAAAGTGGTACTGAGAATGAGGTCAGCGGACCCACTGAAGACATTAAAGCTAATGGTGACACTAAGCCCGGTGAAAACTAATCTGATAGGGCCTTGGATCAGACGCAGGGCTGCTGTTCAAAGGGTTCTTGAAGAATGCTGAGAACAGCTCACAGTGAAGATTGACATTAAAATGTGAAAAAAGCTATAATGGCATAAAAAAGTACAATGCTTAGTTGTTTTTTTGTTTTTGTTTCTTAATTAAAAATTAACTTAGGACTGATGTAGCCTATCAGATTTCAGAACCTGTGTTAGCACATACACCACTGAAAATTTAAGTCCCGTATCATTTTTTTTTCTTTAAGACTTTTGAAGAAATATTACCTAAACATGTGGCTTGCTCAGTGTTTAACGGCAAGTTTTCATTCTTGGACTTTGCAAACAGGATTAAATATTAGTATTCTTTTGAATCAGACCAAATGGGCTTGCAGTCTACAGCCCACACCACCCTAAATGCACCCAATCTTGTGTAAGTGGAATTCCATTTTTCTAGCTCAACTATACTTAGTCTTTGGATTTAGAAGTGAAAATACAATATCTCTGACTTTGTGTTGAGTTGATTGTGTCATTAAAGTTCTAGTATTAATCTTTTTCTAATAAAGTTATTGACTAAAAAATATACTGGTACATATTGTATAAGATATAGGATAAATTCATAAAAGAGTTACTGAGTCAAAGTATGTGGGTTTTTTTTTTGTTTTTTTTTTTTTTACATTGATAGATGTTGCCAAATTGTTTCTTAAAAACACTAAGTTTTGGTCCCACCAGCTTTAACTCAGGTTTACTAGTGTTGGTTATTCTGGGGTTCAAAATTCTTTTCTGGACCCAAAATAAATCCACCATGTAAACTTTAAAATAAATTTTTACGAATAATTTTTGGAATATTTTCATTAACATTTATCTTTTTTTTTTTTTGGTCTCTTAGAGACAGGGTCTCACTATGCAGTTCAGGCTGGCCTTGAGCTCACTTTGTAGCCCAGGATGGCCTCGAACTCACAATGATCCTCCTGCTTCAGCCTCCCAAGTGCTGGGATTACAGGCATGTGCCACAATGCCCAGTCTAACATTTATCGTATATAGGTTAAGCACTCTTAATTTGAAAACCTGTGTGTGTATGTATGTGTGTGTGTGTGTGTGTGTGCGTGTGTGTGTGTGTGCGTGTGCACATGCACACATATGTTTGAAATTGGGGACTCAACCCAGGACCTTTGCACTGATTTACTTCTTCAGCCCTCCCCCTTTTTTTCCTTTGAGTCAGGGTCTTTCTAAGCTGCTAAATTGCCCAGAGTGAGCTTTGAACTTGTCACTCTCCTGTCTCAGCTTCCCATACTGCTAGGATTACAGTGTGCACCAGCACATCTGGCTGAAATTTGAAATGCACAGTATCTGAAACTTTTTGAGCACTGACATAATGCTGCAAATGGAAAATTCCATATTATGAAACCTTTTTTCATGCAGAAAATTGTTAAACATATTGTATACAATTGCTTCTGAGCTGGACATGGTGGCATATGCTTGTAATCCCTACACTTGGAGGCTGAGGCAGAAGGATCTTGAATGCTAGTCAGCCTGGACTACATAGAAAGACCTTGTCTTAAAAGTTAAATAAATAAATAACTTTCTTTCAGGTCGTATGTAAAATGCGTATGTGAAACAGATGAATTTCATATTTAGGTTTGGTTCCAGTTCCCCAGATACCACATTTGTATATAGATATTCCCAAATATGAAACATTACTGGTTGCAAGCATTTAGGCTATGGGATGCTCAACCTGTAAGTCACTTTGTGATAGAGTGCCAGGAATGATTACACGTGCCTGTAATCCCAACTACATGGGAAGTTGAGGCAAGAATATTGAACATTTGAGGCCAGCCTAGGCAACTTTGGGAGACCCTGTCACAACATTTTATTTTATTTTGGTACTGGGAATCGAGCTCATGACCTTGCACTTGCTAAGCAGGCAGTGTGCCACTGAACTACATCCCCAGCACCCCCCTCACAAAATTTTAAACAAAAGACTGAGGATGTAGCTCAGTGATAAAGCACCCCAAGGCTCAGTCCCAGTACTGCAGGGAAGAAAAATGATGGTAAGTTGATTTTACCTATGCATGCATAGGTCTGTTTTCCCACTTTGGTGAAGTCTTTTATGCTTTCTCAGTAGAGATATTAAACACCAGTGATTAAACACTGCATCTTTTCTATTTGTTACTCTTTATGGAGCACTAACTTTAGCGGTACATTGAAATGTCACTTTTATCTCATACTGACTTGGTTTTTCTGTGGCTTTCTATGGCTCTGTTTGATCCTGCACAAACTATTTACTTCTGCAGTACTGGAGACTGAACCTAGGGAGTGCCGAGCTTCATCCTTAGCCCTTTTCATTTTTGTTTTATTTTTAATTTTGAGACAAGGGCTTGGTAAGTTGCTTAGGCTGGCCTTGAACTTGTGATCCTCCTGCCTCAGGCTCCCCAGTAGCTGGGATTGCAGGTATGCTGGCTAAACTATTTTCTTTACTGAACATTTTTATATCTGGGTAACTTATTTACCCCTGCTCAGTATGATTTATTAATTTTGTTGGGATCATATTTTAAAGTTATTATGAAAATTAAAGATAATATTATTAAATGTGTTTGCCACAAATCTGGTGGCTTTTGAATACATAGAAACTGCTATTCCTCTAACATCATCAGCTTTAATATGTGAAAACCCAGAGGGTCAAGGTGGCTACTTTGAAAATCACTAAATTTCATTTGGAATATTTCAGAGGTAAAGAGAAGCAAGGAATGATTGATCACCTGCAGGGTATCAGCACTGTGCTCAGTAGCAAGGTGATAGAATGAGCAGAAGTCTCTGTCCGCAAAATCTTAGGGGCGTTAAAGTTTGTCACTGGGTTATATGGGAACATGGAAGAATTTCAATTACTTGATTAATCTCATAGCTACTCTGATTTTCATCCTATTATTACAAACAAGGAAACTGAAGCCATGAGGTGAACTGATTCAGGCCACAAAGCCTCAGGAATGCAGAGCTGGTAAAAGAGCAAACCTAGGTCCATCTGCCTCTGTGCTTCTGCTCTTCCTTTATATATTCAAAGCAGTCAAAATGTAAGTTTAATATATTTTTACCCAAAGAAGGACTTAACAAAATTTCTAATATTTGAACTTGTTTATAGCAAGTTGTTGTTTCTAATAGGCAAGGGATATACTGCCAAATTTGAGATCTTAATACACCTCATAGTCACTTGAGGCCTTTTCTTATTTCTCGTCCACGTTGCTTACTAACGTTTCCCTACCTCACACACATTTAAGTTAGCTTTGGAAGCTGGCCCTGCAGTGGCAAACCTGTGATCCCAGGGCTCTAGAAGTTGAGAAAAGAGAATCACAAGTTTGAGCCTACCATGGGCAGCTTAGTGATTTAGCAAGACCGTGTCTCAAAATAAAAAAGGTCCAGGGATGTAGCTTAGTGTAAATGCCCTGTGTTCAATCCCCAGTACCATCCCCACCCCCAAAAAAATAAAGAATAAATTAGCAAAGTTCTGGGGTTTTGTTTTTTGCTTGTATGTCAACATCTGAACATATTCACTTTGTTAAAATAGGTGAAAATGATTGCAGACCTACATGTACAACCAGTTTTATGAAAATGTGTGGAAGAAATTTGAAGAGAATCCAGGAACACAGAATTGACTGAAGTACACCATGGTATTCAAACCATGGGTAAGAGTGGAAAAGGACTATTTTCCCCTGGTAAAGTCATGATGGAGGTGGAACAGCAGAAGCCGTGGATGATGGACTTTTATTTGGAATTGCCCAAAGTGGTGAGACATCAACTACCAAATTCTTGAAGTGTTGCCAATTATAATGGCCGTTATGGTTTTTTGTTTATTTGCTTTTGCAGTACTGGAGATTGAAACCAGGCCCTTGAGCCTGTTAGATAAGTGCTTTACCACTGAGCTACATCCCCAGCCTTATGTTGTTACTTTCACGAAAGAAAAGGAAATTTTATGAGTAAAATTTATAAACTTTAGAAATTATATAGGTCAGATCTAATAGGCAGTTTGCCTAGTGCAAACTGAAAACACCCAAGTACATGGTATGACGCTGTGAGTCTGCCAGATACTGAGTATGTTTCATTGACTGTAGTCTCTTATTTTAGGAACTTCATGCCCACTTGAATGGGTCCATTAGTTCAAACACCATGAAGAAACTGATAGCCAAGAAGCCGGACCTTAACATCAACAATCAGATGACTGTGATTGACAAAGGAAAGAAAAGAACTTTAGAAGAGTGAGTTTGAGGAGGTTAAGGAAATACTTTTTTTCTGTCTGTTAGTATTTTGAGATTATAGTAAGTAATATATAAAAATTTGGGTTGTAGTAGGTAAAAGGAATAGAATCAGTATCTTGCAGTGAGAATATAACTTAACATAGAGGATTTTTTCCAACTGTCAGAACGTTGACAGTATTTTTAATGATTATACTGTTGGTAAAATTATTGGTTTCCTCTAGACTTGAAACTACAGGCATCTTAACTTTCCCCAGGCAGAGGAAACTACAAGGGTGAGGTTAGAAAAATGGGAACTTTTATTCCTCACTTAAAAATATAAACAACATTTAATTTTCAGGCATTTGATTATCATTCTAAACAACAATAGAAAAAAGGTTTAAAAAACATCTGATAAGGTTTTGTAAATCTTAATATATAATACCTCCTGTTCCCCTAAAATTTAGTAGTTAATTCAGTTTAGAGAGTTACTTGAGTGACAAGTTTTTGATGGAGTATATTGAAACTTTTCATTCATGTTACAGATGTTTCCAGATGTTTCAAATTATTCATCAGCTGACTACTTGCCCTGAAGATATTCTGATGGTGAGACGTGAAGAAAATTTAAGAGTGGTTTAAAGATTATGAAGTAATTTATGCCTTTCTGGGTATTTTTTGGTTTGGTTTGGTTTTGGTTTTGGATTTTTGAGACAGGTCTCTGTAGTATTCAGGTTGGCCTTGAACTCACTATGTAGCCTAGGTTGGACTTGAATGGTGATCCTCCTGCCTTGGCCTCCTAAATGCTGGGATTAAAGGCATATGCCACCATGCGCAGCTGCCCTTCTGTTGTTACATGTGACCTTTTGCTTTCATCAGGGGTCTGATGAAAAATGTTTTCTTCTTTGTTATGGCAACTCTTTTCAAAACCATTGTGAAACAATTGTGTAAGAGGTAAAATACAAAAAAAATTATATCTATCTCTCTATATATTCATTGTAAAAGATATGAAGAAGGAACCAAGATAAACATCTACTGGGTAGAGGATGATATGGAGGAAAAAGTTTGGTCCTGTTTTCTGTATCTAACATAGCATATGAAATATTTGACCTCAGATGGCCGTGTCCTTGATAAGGCTTTATCTGTGTCCCATAGGAAGCTTTTAATTGAGTGGCATTGGAGAGAATGAAAGTCAGGAAGTACTTGTAAATTGAGTGGTTAATCCCTAGGAAAATTGTGCTTTCCCTTTGGGAACTGGAGGATAGCACTATGTTATCTGAAGCTCCATTGATTCTAGAATATGACATTGAATACTGACTTCTGCATCATTGATCTGACCAGGATGGTGTTTTATTTTATTTATTCATTTTTCCAGTGCAGTGGACCAAACCCAAGCACTTTCACATGTGAGGCAAGTGCTTTACTCAGCCTCAAGATGGCATTTTAAAGTGCTGTCTTTATAAGTGGAAAGAAGCAAACCTTGTCCATACTTAACCATTAGAAAAAAAAGTATAACCTATGTTTCTGGAGAACTAACTTTGGAATGGTCAAGTAAAAATTTTCCTCCTTGGCCAAGACTGATCTTCCTGATAAGAAGTAGTATATGATCTTTAGAGGAGGGCACCCTAGTTATTTAGTTCAGCAAAGGTTGACCGAGTGCTCAGAGTGTCCCAGGCACTGTGCCAAAGACTTCAAGATATAAAGAGAGATAGACATAGTTCCTGTTCCTGAGGGATTTATAGCCAGGTTGTGGAGACATGTTATATCAGTCATTTCCTACTAGAGAAATGGATTTAATGCAGGATATATAAATATATAAGAATGTATAAGATGGGCTTACAGTGGCTGCACACAGAGTCAGGGATGGAAGAGCGCAAAAGGTCTGTCTGTGCACTGGAGATCCAAAGGATCCAGTCAAAGGCCTGGAGCTCAGTTTAGTGTCCCATGTGCGCCTGTAAGAGGAGGCTGAAGGGTCCGTGCTGGAAGCCAGGAGACGGCCTCCTAGGTGAAGGTGAGGACTGGAACTTCTCTGAAGAAACAGAAGCGAGCCTTCCTTCCTCATTTCCCTTTTATACCACTCTGGCGATGTCCTCCCTAGGGTGGGTCTTCCACACCCAGAACCATGCTGATCCAATTTAGTTGGCTGTTTCTTACTCAGGTTCACACAATTAACTGTCACACATCCAGTCAGCAGATAACTTTTAATATAATTGGTAAGCTATGTGTTAGAGACATGCACAGTGACTTATAGAAACCCAAAAGGGTGGTCTCTGATCAGTCACTCAGTAGAAACCATTAAACACCACAGGGGCTTCGGACCCACTTTATTGATGAGTGTTACAGGGGAAAATGATGAAATTTTAGACCTGAGAGCCTGAACTCCATGGGTGTAATAATGTTAGCCTTACCACTTCATTGATTTCAAAACAGAAGTTGGTGAAAACCTCCTAAATGAGGTGAGCAGTAAGGATTGTGTATGTATGACTCAGTGCTACTGGTCTGGAGAAAGACGGGTGCCCCATATGATATATGAAACGTGAAAATAAGGTATAAGAGATTGCTTGCTTGTTAGTGTCCTCTGAGTGTGTGTGAGATCACTTGAAACTCTGGTCAAGGTGACCTGGATGTAATAGCAAAAAGATAGAATTGGAATGTGGCTGGAGCAATATTTGCTATTGCCAGGCATCGTAGCACATGTCTGTAATCTCAGGATTTGAGAGGCTGAGGCAGGAGGATCATTGTGAGTTTGAGACCAGCCTGGGCTACAAAATGAGCTCAAGGCCAGCCTCACCTGCAAAAGGAGACCCTGTCTAAAAAAGGAAAAAAAAAGAAAAAATTTTAAAAAGAAATAAAGCCAACCTTTAATAAATAAGATTAAACAGAAGGGTGGGGGCAGGAAGGCATGGTTGATATGCAGATTTGAATTAAATGTGGAAACGAGACAGGTGATGAGAGTTGTAAAGAAATGTTGCAACTTGTCACAGTCTCCAGTAGGGGTGTGACAAAGTGGGCACTCGCTACCCCCATGGGAGACCTGCAACATCTCTTGAAAATCAAATTTAATAAAGCTGTAACACTTGCCGTTTTCACTGGGACCCTTACCCAGGTATTCAGTGTTACGTACATTGCCTCTGTTTTCAGGTCACAAAAGATGTCATTAAAGAATTTGCTGCTGATGGTGTCAAGTACCTGGAACTGCGGAGCACGCCCAGAAGAGAAAACGCTACAGGTAGAATCTAATTACTTCTCAGTGAATTGCTGTTCCTTTCTTTGTGTGCTTGGATCTTTTATGCATCTGTCAGTTGGGAGTAAGAAGCGCTAACTTCATACAATTGTGTGGTTCTCTACTTCCATGGAGACTTCTGGTCAACAGGAAAACCTATGATATATATCAGTGATGTGCATTATTAACAAGTGAGTTCTTAAGTAAAATGTAGAAAAAATCATCCATTTCAGGGGAATAAGGGCCTACAAATTTTTCTTTTGTTCTTGTTTAGTTTTTGTCACTTTGAGAAAAGGACACTTGCTCCATATAGTTGCACTGTTTCAAGCAGAAGCTGACCTACATCAAGGGCACTTGTGCAACCCTGCCACTGGTGGATGCAGAATCATATTTTAAGGCAACTGAAGTGTAGTTTATTCAGTCACTCAGTCCTTAGGGACTGGTGGTTTATTAGGACAGGAGCAAGCTGTACACTGTCTGGATGAACAGGAGCAGATCTGCATGTTGTCTGGAAGAATTTCATAGGTTTATGCTTCCATAAGAGCAGCATGAGGAGGTACTATGAAGGAGCACTAGGTCCCTGTTGACCTGAAGAGACCTAGGTCATCTTGAACCCTGTTGTGTGTAACCTAGTAATCACTAAGGGGGAAGCTAATGTTTTCAAACTATTATAGTAACTGTTGAAATGAGACAATGAGAAGATTGTTACCTTGCATTTTTGATCTACAAAATCAATTCCAAGTTATACAGGTGAGGATAGCCAAACACAAGAAACCTGCTGATTAGTAAAGCTACGTTTCTTTTCAAATAGAGATTCACAAGGGTGTGCAACAATAGGGGAATAGTTAAGTAAAGGCTAATGGGATGTTCTGCAACTATTAACAATACTTGCAAGGACACCTTCACAGCATGTAGAAATACTGCCCCAGTGTTGGATTACTGAACAGGGTACATATATATCTAGTGTCCATCTCATCTGTTAAAAATGCCCATATGTATACTTACAAAAATAGTGGTGGGTATCTATGAGTGAGAAATTACAGGTTATTTTGTTTTTCTTTATAATTTTCTGTGTTTTACTAGAGGCTTTCTATCCCATATTGGCATACTGTCGTCAGATAAGAGGTGTGCTCGAGGAGGCGGTTCTGGAGAGCGTTCTTGCAGAACCTCCCAGGAGAGGACTTGAACTCTTGAACTCAGAAGAATACTCAGATACTCTGGTTGGGAAATAGCCTAAGCAGGGTTGAGGGGCAAGGAACCCACAGTAAGATTGTTTTTTCCCAGACCTGTAAACAAACAAACATCCTGGTAATAGAGAAAAATCTATCTTTTTCTTTTAAAGGACAAGACTTAGGAAAGGACTTGTGGTTGTTCTTGTTTTGTTAGAATGAGCATATAAAATTTTTATAATAGTTTGTGAAAATAATTTCATACCTGTTGAATGAAGAATGATTTTAAAATGGGTTTGTATTCTGTGGGGTTTTTTAAATTTCCTTTTTTCTATTGTATTAAAAGCACAATTTCATTTACCAAAACGTACCCTCTAGGTTCATGTTTTCACTCATCTTGAATCATGCCCTATTACATAAAGTAAAAAAATAAATGTTCATATAGGGCTTCATATGTACTAAAATTGGAGGATAAAATAGTTGATGGTCTTATGATATGTTTCTGTTTTTTCCAGGAATGACTGAAAAGACTTATGTGGAATCCATACTTGAGGGTATAAAACAGTCCAAACAAGAAAATCTAGACATCGATGTTAGGTAAGAAGATTGTACCTTAGTAGTTGGCATTTTAAGAACTAGAACATGAAGTTTTATTGTTTTGACTGTAGGTATATGGAATGGCTTTTTAAAAAATCAACCAGTAACTGATTTGTACTTACAATAGAAAAAGTGAAGAACTCTGTTGTTTAAGATGAGAAGTGTAAATTTATTCATCTGGTAATAACATCCTAAAGTTTTCAGTTTTTTTGAGTGGCGTATAGCTTCTCATTGCTTGCTTTCTCTGTGTCTGTTGTCTGTCTGTCTCTCCTTTCCTCCACTATATCTGTTTGTCTTTTTTTTGGGTACTAAGGATCAAACCCAGGGTCTCACACATGCTGTACAGTGCTCACCTGCTGAGCTACCTGCTGAGCTACATCTCTATCCCTTTTCATCTTTTATTTTGAGACAAAGTCTTGCTAAGTTGCCCAGACTGGCATCAAACTTGGTGATCCTCCTACCTCAGCCTCTTGAGTAGCTGGGACATTGTGTCTGGTCACCCATGTTTTTTCCTTTGTAGTGTTCATTTATAACAGAATAAAGAATTGTCTTAGGGCTGGGGATATAGCTCAGTGGAATAAGCGCTTGCCTAGTAAGCGCAGGATCCTGAGTTCGATCCCCAGTACCGCAAAAAAAAAAAAAAAAAAAAAGAATTGTCTTATGTTACATTTTTATACATGCTCACCCACTAGACTAGGTTCAGAGGCCAGAGACCTGATCATTCCCACCACCTTGTCTCTAGTACATAGAACTTAGCTGGCACATAGTCAGGCTTAGGAAGACCTTGAGTAAGGCAAGCAAGGAAGCTAACGGTATAGTTTATGCTGTAAGAATATCTAAAAATATCCAGCCAAGGAACAAACAGGAACTGGAGCACAACAGCAAGAGAGAGCTGCAGATGGAGGTGGCTCACACGACACCACGCCCTTCTCACTCCAGCATCAAGCAGGAAGCATGAACTGAGTTACTGGGCTTCGGCTCTCACCCTGAACGCCCTCTGTGAGCACCTTGAGCCTCGGCGGCCTGCGCAATCACCACCTGTT